>JBBJLS010000155.1:546510-559743 GCA_037577275.1 Bryconaethiops microstoma | reverse complement strand
TCATACAATTTAACATATTCGACAGGTAACTTTTTCACTTATTGGCATCCGAAGATGCTCCTCATAAACAGGTATCAGTTATTTATAGTTTCCTGCCTTAGCTGTCCTCAAGGCCCACTCAACTAAGCTTCAGGAATATGTATAATTTGTGCGCACAACCTCATACGAATGTATTAGTAAGCATGCATTGATTTCTGAAATCAGAGCCAATGCACCCTTCTTATCAGAGAGGAATAATAAAGACAGTCCTACCACCCCGGCCTCCTCTGCAAACAGCACAAACTAATTTTAATAAGTAAATATTATTTACTCTTTTTTTTGGGCCCGGTTTGTTCTGCTTGCTAAGGAATGCCGCAGCGCCTTCTTCTCTGCCCTCGAGTCCCTTTGTTGTCGCCACTCTTGTTGGAGAAATTTTTGGAGTTCGAAGAAAAGGTAGAATCAGGCGTCTGAGTTCAGAAAATTTGGCGTTTATTAAACAGAGTCAATATTCACCGGCCGCTCTCTGCAGAAAAAGGGCCGAGCGCAGTCAGTACAATCTTTTTGTAGACCCAATTGCATGCCCCCCCTCCCCACTCACGAGTCACCCTCCAGATCGTATTTCTCTAGGTTCTTGCTTGCAGGGGAGGGGAGTGTCCTCCCCCTTCCAATAATCAATCACATGCTTACTCTGGAAGTTTCTGAAAAAAGGCTCTTTGTTGGCAACACCCCCCAAGGCAGAGTACTTCTAATTGCCTGGAATTTCCTGCTTGGGGCCTGCATGGTTCAAGGCTTTTACCCCCCTCTTCCTACACACATAGTCAAATATACATCAAGTAGAATTAAGAGGGAATTAAAAATCTCCTTCTACAAGGCCTGCAGTTATTTAGATGTTTTTCTGGGTTCTTTTGGGACTTCTTGGATGAGTCGTTGCTGAGCTCTTGGCCGGCCACTCCTAGGCAGGTTCACCACTGTTCCATGTTTTCTCCAATGTGAACAATGGCCCTTACTGTGGTTCGCTGGAGTCCCAGAGCTTTAGACATGGCCTTGTAATCTTTTCAGACAAATAGATGTCTATTACTTTGTTTCCCATCTGTTCCTGAATTTCTTTAGATTGCGGCTTGAAGTCTCTCCTTTTCTGGGATCTTTTAGTCTACTTTATAAGTGATCTCTGGATTCAGCAGGTCTGACAGTAATCAAACCTGGGTGTGGCTAGTGGAATTGCACTCAGCCTTCCAAACAATGTGATTAACCAAAGTTACTTAATATTTTTACAAGGGGGACAATTACTTTTTCACATAGGGCCATTTGGTTTGGATAGTTTTTTTCCCTTAATAAATAAAATCATCACTTATAAACTGCATTTTGTGTTTACTTGGTTTATCTTTGCCTAATATTTAAATTTGTTTGATAATCTGAAAAGTGTGACAAACATGCAAAAAAATAAGAAATCAGGAAAGGGGCAAATACTTAGCAACGACCATGCACCCCAGTTTGAGAAGACCTTGGTAAGGCAGTTAGCAAACAAAAAAATAGATTACTGAGTTTTCATACATATATTGATCTTGTTCCTTTGGCTTGAATTTTTTATTCCTGAAATATATTAATCCAGTCAAGAAGGGTCATTACAGATACTTGTTCTACTATTAAAACGTAACCTTTTGTCTTTAAGTACAGCGTGTCAGTCCCAGAGAATAAAGCATACGCTGTAGTGGTGAAGCTGCCAGTGACTGATGGGGATAAGCCTCAGTCACGCGGCTCCTGTCTGAGGGGTAACTCTGGCTGACACTTGAACAGATGTGAGAGGTTAGTTAGGAACACATCACACTTCCCATCTACACCATTCCATTTCTCAGGGAGTGACATCTTGGGGAGAACATGTGCAGATGAAGATGAGGGGGTTTGGATGGTCGGTTGGGACACAAGCACCTCGGCAGTACAGTCAGACTGGGTCCCCTGCAGAAGTGTGTCCTAGTTACGGAGGTCAGCAACTTCCGCTTTTAGGTTACCACTGCTGATTTACCAGGTCAACCAACGCAAACCAGTCCGCTGGGTTCACTACAAAGGGCTTAGTCATTCTGTCACCCGAGTATGAAAACAGAGACTTACCGATTCAGTAGTTCGCCCACATGTAGAGTGAAGATTCCCACCAGAATCCACGTTCACAACACACACAGTAAGGTATAAACAGGTGTGAGTACTCACGGAATCCAGAGTTAATTAGACGGGCGAGGAGAGATGAGACTCAATGACTGAGCAAGGTGACACCACCTACTCATGTTTATATACCCAGGAGTAGGTAGTGTCTACACTACTCCTGTTTATACCCAGTATAAGGAGTAGGTATATACCCAGTGGCACACGTCACTTCCGGTTTCCTGTGCATGTCACGTGACTGGTGTGTGTGACAATTTCATTAAAAACTATTTCTACCATAATCTTGCCTATAAAGGGAGAATTAGAGATGGGTCTATAACTGTTAGGAACAGAAGAGTCTAAATTACGCTTCTTCAGGAGGGGTTTAATAACTGCAGTTTCCAACAGTGCTGGAAAAATGCCTGAGTTTAGAGAGCCATACGCAATATGCAACAGGTTAAATGCTAAGCTACTAAAAACACTTTTTAAAAAGCTTGTAGGTAGAGTGTCCAGGGAACATGTAGATGGTTTAAGATGAAGCACTATTTTCTCAAGACTTCTAACATTTATTAACTTGAACATGATAGGCACTCAAAATCTGCTAACAAATTATAAAAGGTTGTGGTAATGTGGTTTCATTTATACACAAAATGGAACAAGACCAGAGAGGACACAGACGAGGACATAGAGGTAGAAGAGGACAAGGACAAAGACAACCAAGAACAGGGGTCAGCCATGAAATTAGAGCCACTGTCATTTACCATGTCATTAATCATGGTCTCTCCATGAGTGAGGCTGGTCTAAGGGTGCAACCGTCATGTATGGCATCAATTATTCGAACATTCAGGAGGGTAAGTAAGTATGTAACATTCACTTGCTGTAACTCTAATCTAGGTTACAGTTCATGCAGTTATCGGATCCATATTTACTGCAATATTCTACATTACAAACAGCATTTGCCTTTATGGAATTGAAAGACGACCTGCAGCTGGTCACTTGGTAAGATTTCCACCACAGATCAGTGGCAGGGGTGGGCTAGCAATGCTGATGAAGCATTATGCTGATGCCTTCAATTTGGCCAAGACCAGGAGGCGCGGGAGGAATGTCATTAGGCAAGGAGCAACTGTGCAGATATCAGGGCAGAGAGGTGCAAACATTACAATGTGTGCATCTATATCAGAGACTGGTCCTGTTGCATATATCCCAACAGCTGTGCCATACAACTCTGCAAAGCTTATCTTGACGAGCTTCACAGAGCTCTTCTGGCATCTGAAGGAAGAGAAGATGCTACGGTCACAGCTTGGTTATCCTCCCTCCATATTCTCCGTTCCTCAATCCAATAGAGGAATTATTTTCTGCATGGAGATGGAAAGTCTGTGATTACCATCCATATGAGGAACGTTCACTTTTAGATGCCATGACTGAAGCCTGTGGAGCTGTCCCAGCAGCAGACTGCCAAAACTGGATTAGACATGCTTGGAGGTTTTTCCCCACAGTGCATTACTGTAATATTGTTTGTAATGTCGATGAAAGCATGTGACTTGATATAAGAGATTGAGATGAAGTAAATTGCTTTCATTTTTTCTTTCACGTTACAGAATTAGTGTTCACTATTTGTGTTTGCTCCCTCTCAGTGTGTACAGACTTTACTGCAGTGAGTGAGTGAATTGCCTTAAAGGTTTCCTGATTGCTTGTATGTATTTATTGTTTGACAGTTGTGTGTTACTGTTTGAATGTTACTGTTTGAGTGAGTTATACAATTTTGAAGCATGTACATAAATGGTTTCACAGGGAAGATGGAGAGTTTTGCAAAATTTGTTAGTGTTGTGCAGGCTGTACCGGCTAAATAGAGAATGTAGTTATTGCTTTGAAAAAGCAGTTAAGCATCTGAGAAAAAGCTTGTTCCGACATTGATCAGACTAAGCTAAACTTTATTTATAGTACTGAAACTTAGGCCTGTTGATGAGTTCCTTTGATCTTCTTTGTTCTCTCTCCGTCTATGTGTGCTGCAGACAAAGGGTGAGACTGCCCCTGGTTGCTGACACTGGAAAAAGAAAGGCAGAGATGTGGTCACCTGTTTTAACCTTGAAATAGACTCTACCCTCAAATCTTCTTTGAGGGTATACTTGCATTGTGCATTTCTGATAGAAAGTCATGCATGTCTACACCTTCTTGGACTTTGACAAATGGACTTTCATAACATTAAAATCACCAGCCTAATATTGTGTAGGGTGGACCTACACAATATTAGGCTGGTAATTTTAATGCTATGAGCCATCAAAACAGCTCTGACCCATCTAGAAATGGACTCAACAAGACCTCTGAAGCTGTGCTGTGATTCTGCACCAGCAGCAGATCCTTCAAGGCCTGTAAATTGCAATGTGGGGCCTCCATGGATTGCAATAGTTTGTCCAATACATTCCATAGATGCTCGATCAGATGGCGATCTGATGAATTTGGAGACCGTCAACTCCTTGAACTCTGTCATGTTCCTCGAACCTGAACAGTGTTTGCAGTGTGGGGGACATCAGCCTGCTCAAAGAGGAACACTGTTATCACGAAGGAGGGTACTAGGTCTGCAAAAATGTTTTGGTAAGTGGCCCATGTCAAAGTAACATCCACATGAACGCAAGGTTTCCCAACAGAACATCACTCAGAGCATCACTGGTTCTGCTGCCCACCTTCTGCTCATAGTGCATCTTGGTGCCATCTTTTCTCCAGATCCCCAAGTGAAATCTGTCCACATTATGTAAAAGAAAATGTGATTCATCGGACCAGGCCATCTTCTTCTATTATTCCATAATAGAAATCAGCATGGGCACTCAGCAGAGGACACATGCACAGCAGGGCGCGCTGACAACTTTCTTTCAGAGCCAGAGGGAACAACTTCAGCAGTTTGCGCTACAGCAGCTCTTCTGTGGGGTTAAACAAGTCAGGCTAGCCTTCACTGACCTGATGTTGTGGATGCCAAAAAGAGAACTTGCTACCTGGCCTAACATAAAAACATTTGGGAGAACTAATCTAGCTACCAGTAATGATGCAAGTAAACTGAAATGTTTAAAATTGTTGTGTCCAAAATTGAGACTACACATTTACAAGTCTAATTAATTAATAAATACTTTTTAAGACTATTTTCAGAAAATGAGGGTTTTATCAAATTCATCTTGACTGCAGTACAGTTACAACCTCTGTGACCTGATGCCACTTGCGCATAATCTAATGAACCGGCTGTTTGTCAAACTCTGCAGGCTAGCTGTTGTTGGAAAAAAGAGGTTTCACACAGGAACTTGCAGACCAAATGTGTGGCCCAAACTTTCAAACAGTTTCTTAATGTTTCTGTACTCATAATGAACCCAAATGATTGTTATTTTCCTTCTGGCTTAGATCCAGGTGAGTATAAAGATCAAATATTTATTAGTATGTTTGTATAATGAGATCCAGTCAATTTATTTCAGGCATTTAAATATTTTTCAGTGATATATTCTCAAATTGTTCAGTGTATTCCATTAATCTACTCTTTATTCTATCTTCACACAAAACCCTGTTCTTGGCAGCGTACCGGAAGTCTCAGCAAAAGGTCTCTATATTGAGTGTATAGATGAGTTTGATGGTAAATACGTTTTTATCATGGCTCAAATTGGTGATTGTCTTTCACAGGGTTTGCGTTCATGATGGTCACGGACACTGATGCAGTTGAGCCCAGTAATGATAATTCTGATGTCCGATACTTCATCATCAGTCAGAACCCACACCTGCCAAACCCAATCATGTTCGACATTAACCCGGTCACTGGGGTGATCCGGATGAACTCTGAGGGACTGGAGAGAGAGGTGAACACAGAACAAAGATTCCTGAATGCTGAGCTGATATTGTCGCTAATGCATGAAAACAGTTTCAGTCATGAACCTCTTTAAGAAATATCCTGAATACACCTTGGAGATTCAAGCTGCAGATATGCAGGGTAACGGCCTCGTAGCCATGGGAAAAGCTGTTATTACTGTAACTGATCGTGATGAGCCTCAGTCACCTGCCTGGATGGCCAAGTTCAGGATCATTATTGGAAACAATGGTGGATTTTGAGCCCGGTCTCACGATTTAGGGTTTTTTTTGTGCTAGGACAACAGTACTCTATGTATTTTAATGCACACTGCGTAACATTGCCAGTATCAGCGGTAACTAGTGATTGAGGGACAGTAGGAGAGAAATAATGAGTTGATTCCTTATCGTCTTTGTTTGCAAAGCGGTTAAAACAGTTTGAAATGCAGTGTGATGGGGGAAAGTCCCTAACCTTAACCCTAACCCTAATTCCTAACCTTAATCCCTACTCCCCAATTCTTACTTCCTAACCCCTGACCCTAACCCCTTACCCCCAACACCTAACCCCTTCCTCAAAACCTATAGCCTCATTTCAATAAATTTGGCACTTATTTTATGTTATATTTGGTATATAGACTGACCCTATATTCTTTTGTGTTTGGCACAAAACCCTAACCCAAGATAACCCTAAACCCCTATCCCTTAACCCCTAACCCTGAACTATCCTCCATGATTCTAGTCCTATTGTCACATCCGGGGCCTCTAGGTTACAATAGGGTCACATATTCTGATACCTCTCTGCCAGAGCTTCTCTGTGGCCTCTAGACACAAAGTTTGTTTTCTATATAAAATACTCAAGCACAAGGTTATAACCTGTAGAAAAAGAAATTATGTCAGTATACTTTTTAGACAGTTACAATAGGTCACATATTCTGATGCCAGTTGTCAGAAATGGTGAAATCTCTGCCAGAGCTTCTCTGGGTGCTGGCACTCTATACTCTGGATTGATGAGACAAAGATTACTGTTTTTGGAACTGATAGCTTCAAAACTGTATGGCATCACAAAGGTGAGAATTTCAAAGAAAAATGCATGGTGCCTACAGTGAGACATGGTGGTGGCAGTGTCCTTATGCGGGGCTGCATTAGTGCTACTGGTGTCAGGGAGCTGCATTTCACTGATGGTATCATGAACTCACAGATGTACTGCTCTATACTGAAAGAGAAGATGATACCATCACTCCATGCCCTTGGTCGTTGTGCACTTTTCCAACACGACAGTGATCCAAAACATCTAAAGCTACTGTTGCCTTTATGAAGAAGAACAGGGTGAAGGTGATTGAATGGCCAAGTATGTCTCTTGATCTGAACCCAATCAAACACCTATGGTGAATTCTAAAGAGACAAGTCAAGCATCACTCTCCAACCAGCATCCAGGCTCTAAAAGATGTTCTTCAATAATGGAAAAAGTTGCAACATGTCGCCAACTTGTTCATTCCATGCCTAGAAGACTTGGTGCTGTGCTTAAAAATCATGGTGGTCATACAAAATACTACATGTAGTAGTTTTTGTTGTGGGGTGTATTAATTTTTGCTTCAACTAATTTGAGTAAAAAAGATATTGTGATCTAAGTTATATTATTAACCTTAATTTTATGTTATGGAGTTACACAAGTGTACTATAAATTTCAGAAAATTTTGGAAATTGTTTTTGTGTTTATTGAGCTATTGATTAAAATCTTACTTTTCAAAGGGGGTTTACTCATGTATGCTGAGCAGTGTATATCTATAAGCTTTGAATGGTAAACATTAAAACATCACATTTTAACAGACTTCAAAACAATAAAATTTATTCACATATAAATAACTAAATTATAGTTATTTTATTTATACTATTATACTATTTATACTATTAATGAAATATTAATAAACTATTTACAATATATTCTTTTTACAACTTATTCGCATGCAAAACAGTTGTACACTTTCAACGTGTCAGGTCTTCCATTACAGTCCAGATGGTACCACCTTGCACAGACATCACACTGGATCTGTAACCATAAAAGATTATATTGATGGGTGTTCCTTCTGAGTTTTGCCATATATAAATACTCCCACACTTTCAGTACTTACAATAAATATTATTTGTAGCATTATCATTTCTTTCAATCATTCTTTCTGTCTCTACAATCTTGGAAACCAACGTATTTTCCTTGCCAGATAAATTAGCAATAACTTGGCAATCAATTTTATTTATAAACATACCCAGTCCCCTGAGTTCCCTGTCGTGGATTCTTCTGGTCCAGTCCTGCACTTCTCTCTCTGCAGTAACAACAGAGTTCAGTAAGATCATCTAATCAGAGTGAGATCATTATTAAGTTCAGGCTTGGGGATTACATATTCAAATGACAAAAAAACAGTAATTATATTCCATTAATTACTAAAGAAAAATATGTAATCTGATTACTGATATATTTCTTAAAAATGGGGATTGCTAGAAGGGATTACAATTTTAAAATATATTTTAAAATAAAGACCAATATACTATCACGAACATGAGCACTTTACACGTCTGGGCAAATTCACCACCAAATTCACCATCAAATGTTCTTTTTGCCCCAGAACTTTAAATGAAAGAGGGCCTTTTGGTGTTAGTGTGTGTGTGTGTGTTTGTGTGTGTGTGTGCCTGGCGTCCCGTCCTGGGTATATCCTGCCATGCATCCGTAGCTGCAGGAGATACGCACTGGCTCCCTGTGACCCTACCTTGGACTAAGTAGGCTCAGATAATGGATGGATTTATTTATTCAGTTTGTAGAGCTAAAGAGTACAAGTAAATGTGATCATATTTTGTGTTGTCTTAATTTGCATATATCACTGAAGTAATCAAAATATAATGGAAAGTAATCAAATTATATTGCTTTAATATTATGATAATTGCACTACGTTACTGTCTACATTTTTTGCCAGGTAATTGTTTGGAAATGCTTTGTAATCCTCCCAACACTGATTAATATGACAACATAATGTTTATATAAATGCTTTTATATTCTTGTAAATTAATAAAATAATAAATGTAAAAGGGAGGAAAATGTGGTCCTACTTTCAGAACAAACATGCCACATGACGTTTTATCAGTCTGTAGTGAATGTGGCTTTGTTTCTGCTTCCCATCTGGATGTCTGACACCCACGCTTCCTCATAAATGCCCTCAAAAGTAAATAAAAGACATTTAAGATCATAAAGATTGAAATTTAGCTTTTTTTGCAGCTGATAATACTTTTAATACCTTCAGTTTTGAAGCTTTCATCTGCCAAATGTTGGTCATTTCATAGGAATCAATCAAAAGGGCCTGCTTGTTTTCTTATTTCTGGTTGTGTTGCTGCACCAGTCGAAACAGGTAGGCATTGATCACCTGAGAAAAAATAGTGAAAAATATTATAAACTTTATCAGGCATTTTCCTACATTCATTTTCTATAAAATACATAAAAACACACCTCAGAATCAAGCTCCTGATCAGGAGCTGTTTTTCTGATGTCCCAGTAAAACATTTTATGAGGCCCAGTTCTTAAAAGAAGAACATGGCATGTTTTCCCTTTCCAGGCCTCTTTCACACCTAAGTGAAAACATAGTTTTGAAATTTGACTTAACATCTTAATATTAGTTAATGTTTCTCATATCAATATCTTTTAAAGATGACTAATGATATTTCTAAGATGTTCATTATTACATACATTGTTCCATAGACAGCAATGGAACGGCTGGCAGGGAAGTGGGTACAGTGGCTGATGACAGAGCAGAGATGGACACAGTGGTTGTGGATGAGGATGATTATGCAGGAGTAGAGGTAGTTGGAGTAGGGGATGAAGCTGAGGATGTTTTAGCAGGAGGTGAGTCGGAGACTGTGTTTTTTTAAGTTAGAAGTGTCTTATCTGGAGGAGAGCAGGAGACTGTGGCTTTAGCTTTCTCCTTTAACTTTTGGGGAATTCTTGGGACCTGTTCTGTGGTTTTTGGTGGTCAATGTTCACTTTTCGGACTGTTTTGCCACAGTCATCAACAAGGCTGACACTGGATGGATGGATTTATTTAGCACACATCTTTATTCAAAGGGATAAAAAAAAAATCTATCCATCCATCAAGTACACATGAAATCATTTAGAAAAAAATCGTACTTTACCTCTGTATGCTGGCACTGAATCTTTCCACCAATCTATTCGTTTGGGGATGGTATGGAGCACAAAGACTCCTCTTGATCCCAAAGGCTTTGCAAACCTCTGTATTTATCTACAAAGATAGGATCTGTTCAAAATCTGTTCAATATGACACTTTATTTTTATATTATTTGTAAAAATATATTAATATTCATGACCACAGGTTAGTGTTATTTAAAAAAGAATTATTAACAGATTAAAGTCTCCGCTATATGCATATAATACAATGTTAATACAATGTTAAATGAATACTTTAATATATTAAATATTTACGGCGTCGACAAATTCTTTGCCCTGGTCTGTGAGATACGTTTGAGCACTTCAAATTGACAAATGAATTTCAACATGCACTGTGTCACTTCCTTGGCACTTTTGGATTTTAATGGATATGCCCGTGCCCATCTTGTGCAATAAACAATCATTACACATATTTATTGACTTTGTTCTTCAGTCGTCATCAGCTTCCCAAATAGGTCCATGCCAACCAGTTCAAGTGGAACCTTTATCTGTTAGAGTATAAGTAAAATTTAATTAGAAAGTTAATTAGAACACAACACCTGAAGACTTTAGCAATGAGAACATGGAACATTTACATTTACACCTATAGCAGACTATAATTGTTGAGTACCTCAAACCCATTTTCTATGTACAGTAATAGGTAAAAATGTACACATGTGAATTAAAAATGCAAACATGCAATTTATGCTGATGCTAATAATATAGATTTAAAAAATGGACTTACATGGGTCTTTAAATGCAGCTTGTGTAATTGCTCAGGGGCGTCATGGGCATTGGGCACTGATGTAATAAAGTTCTGCATCTAAAAAACATTTAGCCCTTTTATGTTCATATTACCATTAGAGATTAGTGTATAAACTGTAGTTAATATATAATTATTAATGGTAGAGGATTATCTGTACTACAAGGGGTTCCATAGTCAAAATAACTTTTATGGTGAAATTAGAAGCTCCAATTATGGTGGAGTCAGTTATTTCCCAGACTAACTGGGGATCCAGGCTTTGATTTCTGCCTCAGTCTGTTGACTCCTCAGTCTGGCTCAGTCCGTTGAGTGATGCGACGAGATGCAACGGTGAGGACCAGTTTAACCAGTAACTTTTTTTTTTATTTTTACATTTAATCTAATTAAAAAATACATTTCGTAAAATAAAGTTGGAAAATAAATACAGGAACACCTGTACACCCACTGCCAAGAGGATAAGGTAACAAATTTGTGCTTGAGTGCAGGTCTAAAAGTCACAGAGAGGTCAACAGAAGCTCTGGCAGAGAGGTCACCATTTCTGATAACTGCCATCGGTGTTTACATTATTTGCTTGCACTTTACAAGCAATCAGTGTTTTCACTATTTATTGGTATCATGTCTAAACGTCATACAGTACATGTGCATATTACCTCACAATTTTTAACTGTACTGAGGGATTACTCTTCTGGTCCTTTCCTGTACCTTTTCAACATTGTCCTGCTGAGCAAATCTTGGTTTTAAACAATGTCAGTAACAATCTGTGTATCTACTTATCATAACACTTTTTTAGTTAAAAAAAAATGGTGTAATCAATATATTGTGTGGGTGAAATCAACAGGCAGACACTGGCATGGCAGTTTCTGTTAGAGTGTAAATACATACAGTCCACGTTTATTATGTTTCCCAAACAGACTGAATCTGAATGGCTGGATTCAAAACACAGCGTCACATCAGCTGTGTTTAAGAGAGTCAGAATGCGAAACAGCGCCCCCTAGAGTCACAGAACTCGGTGGTCACAGAACTCTGTGTAACACCAGAGCAGCACGAGCCAGAGGAGAATAATCCGGTCTACGAGTTTATAAACCACCAGCAGCACATGAACATGAACACCTTCCACAGCCAACATTAAATAAACCGGCCACAAACGTGTTCGGGAAGCAGAGCGTACCTCCACCAGCAGGCCATGCGATACACACTGCATCTGCACTTTAACCTCACCAGGGAACCAGAACCGACCCGGTTTCTGGAGGAGCAGCAGAACTTCTGAGCCCAAACCCAGCAGCTGTCAATCAGGCTCTCCGTGCCTTTAACACCAGGGGGCGTCCAGGAGCACCTGGAAATGAGCAGCACCTGCGGTCTGGAGTTAGATCACCTGTTCTGGATCTGTGATTAAATTCTGAGCAGAAAAAGCAGAGCGACCCCGAGTTCAGGTGTTTGAGCTGGAGATGAAGGGACCGGCTTCATTAACCCTCAGCAGATCCAGGATTTTACTGAAACCAGTGGAGACGGTAATATTCACCATCAGTGCAGGACAGTGTGATGCTCCTGCCTTCGGAAACACCCTGGTTTTATATTTTAGATTAACGCTCCAGCCTGAGACCCAGAGGAGCACTGCACACTCACATCAAGTCTAACAGGCCGTGTCCTGTGTTGCCCTTGTACACAACTGCTGAGTTTAATAGCTTTGTAAAGCTATACATTATTGGATTAAACCTAAATACAGCCTACAACTGATCTTTCACTTTGTTGTAACAGTTTTAGGAAAGTTATGTTGGGATTGGAAAGCAAAAACATGCTAATTAGGCTGTAATAATCTCATACCTACAGATTACGTTGATCAGGAACATATCGGTTTGTTTTACCTGTAAGAAAGGAGCAAACCTTTGTAATAGAGATGCATGTTCCACCAAGATACTACAGAAAGCATTTCATCCACCAATCGCAGTTTTGGGTGGGCATTTTTATTTACCAACGCACGTTTTTCATGATTATAGGATATAAAAAAAAAGTGATTAGTGTAGTCACTCTGACACTTGTGGGATCTGGCTAAGAAATGTAATTAAACACTTTTTCAGTGATTTATTACATTTTCTCTATGTACGCTATCCTTTATATATGTTAACATTATGTACAATATATGAACAAAAGTATTGGGACACCCACAGGGACTTTAATGACATTGCATACATCAAATACACACACTTTAATATGGAGTGTACAATCGGCGTGGTAGTATTTTCAATACTGATAGCCCTGAACAAGCCTCTACAGGGAGTGCAGAATTATTAGGCAAATGAGTATTTTGTCCACATCATCCTCTTTATGCATGTTGTCTTACTCC
>JBBJLS010000155.1:441423-454973 GCA_037577275.1 Bryconaethiops microstoma | reverse complement strand
AGAGGTGCCACTAGCAGTCTTGGGAATCGAACCCACGACTTCTTGATCGCAGGGCGAACGCCCTAACCACTAGGCTATCATCTGATATTAGTATTAGTATTAGTATTGTGAAAATCTGTTACTTTATATCCCAAATTGGCACTAAACTAAACAAGAATCAAAGCAAAAAAAATGAGTTATATGTGGTTGAGAAGCAGGACTATTCAGTCATTGGATTTCATGTCCCTCAGATTCAGTTCCTTCGTAAAATGATGAATGGTTTTCTGCTTCTAGAGGGAGAATCAACAGTGTCCACACTTCTGTCTAATTCTGGGTTCTATGCACCATTAATGTTAATTTAGCTATCAGACATAAAAAAGAATATAAAAATCTTTGGGTGACCCCTGTTTGGAACATAGATATTTATTAAATTCAGTTTTTCAGTATAAGTGTGCCCTGTACACTTTATGTTCCAGCCTTGTTATTTATCACTGTTGTCACATAGAGATTGATTTGTTGAATTAAAATCAGAGCACCTCTTGTCTGGGTAAGGGTGCTGAGTCCATATTTCCCAGCCACCTCTTCCTAATTTTCACCTCCTGGCTGTAAAGGCTACTTTCCTGAAGTAACACGACATCCGAATGCAACCTAATCATTGCTTGTTTGATTTTTTTTGTAGTTCTCTGCAGCTCAGAGAAGAAAACTTAATCATTACTGCTCCAAACATACCAGATAACATTGAACGGGATCCTCAATAAGAGACAGGGAAAAAGAGAAATAAAACACACCTGCATGTTAACCCCTCTTAACTCAGTCCAATCAGTACACTGTAAACCAAATATTATTGCACTTTTGTTCATATAGCAGTACTTTTAAAATAAAAGTGTGCAATACACTGCTTTTGAATGAATTTTCCATATAACAACGCAATTAATTGCAAGAAATCATGCGATTAATCACGATTTAAAAATGTAATCGTTGCCCAGCATTAATTTAAATGTATATCAGACCCTTTTTACCTGCAGCAGTAACTGCTATTTCTGTGGGCGAATACTACTGGACTGAACCTAAATGAAGTTTTTGAACTGTGTGTGAGACAGGTTTGCCCGTGTGCCCGGAGCTGACCAGAGACCACATCCCCAAAGCCCGGGATGTGGGCCACTTCCTGTCTGTCACCGGCACCGTCATCCGCACCGGCGTGACCAAAGTGCTGGAGTACGAGAGGGACTACATGTGTAACAAGTGCAGACATGTGTTCTCCATGCAGGCTGACTTCGAGCAGTACTACAGTTTCTCCCCTCCCACTCGATGCCCCAGCGAAGACGAGTGTAACTCCTTCAAATTCACCTGCCTGTCAGACAGCGACGCTGCACCAGCCGCCTGCAAAGACTACCAGGAGATCAAGATCCAGGAGCAGGTGAGGAGTTGTGAGGATATTACAAGACTAGTATAACTGCATAAATGTTTTGGTACTGTCCAGAGAACACAAAGAAAGCACGTCTTGGGATGGTGAAATACCGCTGTACTCAGAGGCGGGAGGTTTGAAAGTAGCCAATCCGAGAGCATTATTCATTTCTTCTTGCTGGTGATTGGCTGCTGCCCTGTGACACATCTCCAGCCACCGAAGTCCAGAATTCCCTCATCAGAACAGTTTCCCCTGTGGAGTGTTTTTCAATTTGTTCTTCTTACAGCCCTATATTGTTATTACTATAAATTAAATTAAATTATTACTGTATTTACCTGCTTATACCAAAAAAAAGGACAGTGCATACCACAGAAAACGCGCGTGCATGTACAGTCTATACATGGGTAACATTGGAATTTTACATTCTAGCACTGCAGGAGTTGGTACGAATACGGGTTTACCTTTACATTTTCTTTACGGGTAATGTATTAGGCCGAGTTTAAAATGAAATTAAAGTGTTTTGGGAGCATATATGGGGGCATATTTAAGGTTTACACTATACAAATAGACATCTTTAGGTATTTTTGTTACCACATCACAAATTCACAGTTTTTCACAATTGGCGGTGCACTTGGAACATAACACCCAAGATAAGCCAGAGTTTACTGGACCACTTTAACTAGCAATGCTAAATTACAGACTATAACTTACCTTCTAACGCATCAGCCATCATAGAGACGGAAATAATGTATTTTATGGTTTTTGTGAAGAACTTAGAGCTTGCGGTCTGGTACTGTCCTGTGCCTTTTTTCTTTCCCTCCTTTTCTGGAAAAGTTTGAACTATTCTGAACTATATTTTTTTCTTAGCAGATGAGCAGAGTTGGAGAACCTTTTTCCTGTCAGGGGTCATTTAATTTTTATAACACCCTTTGAGGGCTGTACTAAATTATTCAACACAGATCACACTAACTTCTCTAATGCAAGCTGCTTTTCTTTGGCGAGTTGTCTGATGTCAGATGTTGTGGTGATGATGCTATCTGCAGCTACTTTTTCAGGTTTGGTTCAGTCGGTCTTGAGCAGAATGGAGTCTTTGCAAAGAAAATGACTCCTCACAGCAGTAGATTGTCCATGAATAATTTATAACTTCTACTAAACAAATTCCACTAAATAACTTAACATTTTGGAACGTGAGGGACTGAGGTGTGGACCCAACAACAGGTTTACGAGGTTAGGAGTTAAACACTGAATTGATGTGAAAGTAAGTAATCCAGTTCAAAAAGTAATATACATTTCATTTCCTCCTTTCATTTGCTTGTTTGTGAAAATTGAGCCACACTAAGATATAATCACTGTCCAATAACAGCTGGCAGTCTTTGGTGCTTGACTTGGGTGAAGTCACAAATCTGATTTTAGATCAGCATTTGGGGAGGCTGATGTTCTCAAGTATGGTGGATAATATCATGTGCAGTATCACTATTTATGTCACAGTTTTGTGCCTATTATAATGGACTGTGTATAGAGAACAACTCCAAACCCCGATCTGTGTAAGTAGTAAACTTCTTCAGCAGTAATAAATTTATTTATCAATAGTAATTATATCTACCTGTCTTGCTGACCTCAGACTTTTGTGTGAATAGTATAGTGTATTAAGTACAGAATATTTTCTGGAGAGTTTTATTTTGACTTTATACCATATTTTATATTGTTCTTGTCTTTGTGTCTCTTTGTGTCTGGTCAGTTGTAGCACAAGCAGTTTGCTGTGGAATTAATACTATTCTGATTCTGATTCTGAAGTGGGTTTGCTGTTTCAGTCTTCTGACAGATGCGGTTTTGACGCTGTATTGCAGGTGCAGAGACTGTCCGTGGGCTGTATTCCCCGTTCGATGCTGGTCATTTTAGAAGATGATCTGGTAGACAGCTGTAAATCAGGTAATTGATGTTACAAGTAATGTTCATATTATTAGGGTGGCCTAGTGTTTAGAGTGTTGCCCCTTGCAATCAGAAGGTTGTGGGTTTGAATCCCAGCACTGCTAGTGCTGGTAGAGTAAGGTACCTTCCCCACACACTGCTCCCAGAGTGTCCCTCGTTGGTGGCAGCCCCCTGCTTCACTTGGTGAATGGGTTAAATACAGAGAAAGTATTACACACGGTTCACACTGCGTGCTGTGGTGTGTTCACGCGTGACTATAAGGGGCCACTTTATTCGGTGACCACTTACAGAACGATGTATAAACAAGTTAATACATTATTAATGTAAGATGTGGGAGTCAAGACCTGCTGAAAGGACTATTAAAGGGTAAAAATAGTCTGAGTAAAAAAAATATTTAAAAAAAAAAACCGGTAGAACCCGAATCTGCAACTTACGTGTTCATGGATAAGCACGCTTTATTTTTTGTGCCTCTATCACAGCTTCTAGGGTTTTCTGTTCTTACAGAGCGCTTTTCATTCGTCGGTTCATCACATGGTGACTTTTCAGTGAACTCTCATGAGTTTACGTGACCGCAGTGTTTTTATTTTTTCTTCAGGTGATGATATCACAGTGTATGGCGTAGTGTGGCAGCGCTGGAAGCCGCATTATCGGGACTCGCGCTGTGACGTGGAGATCGTGCTCAAGGCCAACTATATAGAAATCAATAATGATCAGTCCACAGCAGCAGTGGCACTAGAGGACTTCCAGAGGGAGTTTGAGGAATTCTGGGAAAATCACAAACATAACCCTCTAGATGGTATGCAGTATTTGACTTTTACAGTGAGTTACTAGTACTCTATATACTTAGGAGCATTTTACACAAAACTACAAATGTAATCTCTTTTGCTCTTAACCATGATAATTCTCGGAATGAGTTCATCTGATGTTTTCCAGGCGTTTTCCTGATGGCAGAATACTGAAAATAAGTTTCTGAAATTTGTCTAAACTAGCCATAAAATAGCCATAAATAAAATAGCCATACATATTTTATTTTTAAGAAAAATATAGCACGGTTCAAATGTCTTAAGCACCAGAGAAATTATGTGTAAAGCAGTTTGTCTGAACCGTAACCATTTGTTGATAAAATCACATTATTATCATTCAGTGTGGTTTAACCCACCCTGACCAGCAACGAATGGTTTCCGTGTTTTTACATTTTCTTCCAATATCTGTTATATGATCAGTCCTTCATTAAATTAAAGCAAGTGCCTGGAGTACAGTGAGAGTTCAGGAACCAACCCAAACAGTTTTTTTGTTACATTTTGCTATTTTATTTGTGTCTGGTCTAATGTTATATAGTGATTTTCCATTGTACTTGTTGCCCATATAAATTCAATTAATATTAAAGTCTTAGACTATTTTGTGTTTACATAGGATACTAATGTTTAGGTGCATGCTGTCATCACATAATAAGATCTTTGGTTTAAAAAATTTCTCTGTTTCTATAACATTCTCCAGGTCGGAATCAGATTCTGATGAGTCTCTGCCCCCAAGTGTTTGGAATGTATGTGGTGAAGCTGGCTGTTGCCATGGTTTTGGCAGGTGGTGTCCAGCGAGTTGATGCATCAGGAACCAAGGTGAGAGGTACGTGTTCTTATTCTTCCACTCTGAATCACTCTGTGAAAGGTATGTTTAGACTGTTCAGGGTATTTTGTTTTCTGCAGGCGAGTCTCACCTCTTGCTGGTGGGTGACCCCGGTACAGGAAAGTCTCAGTTTCTGAAATATGCAGCCAAGATCACTCCACGCTCAGTCCTCACTGCTGGCATTGGGTCCACTAATGCAGGTGCTTTGACACACTCTCTTTTCACTTGTTCTCAACAAAAAAACAAAACAAAATGCCTACACTAAATGCACAAATGTATGTGTACACCTTTACCAATTACAGGGTTCAGATGTTTAAGCCACACCCATTTCTAACAGATGGATAAAATCAGGTACATAGAAATGCATTACATTATCATAGGTCATACTGAACAGCTCTGACTTTAAACATAAAGTAGTAAAGATTTAGCTGTGCTAGATTTGTTTCTGTACTGTAAGTGAAATGAATCTAGGCGCAAACTGACAGACCGTGTACATTCACAGAGTGGGGCTGCCTCTTGCTGAAGTGTGTAGTGTTTGAAAATCATCTATCCTCTGTTGCTTCGTTTGCTACAGAGTTTCAAGCCTCTAGAAGCAACAACACCATGAGAACTATCTGCAGGAAGCTTCATGAAATGAATTTTCATGGCTTAACAGCTACAAGCAAGCCTAATGCATGTAGTGTTAATAATAAAGTTTGGTGGAGGAGGAATAATGTTCGGGGGATGTTTCTCAGAGTTTAGGTTAGACACCTTAGTTCCAGTGAACGATAGTGTTAATGCGATACCATATAGAGTTTTATGGCAATTGTGCTTCCAACTTTGTAGCAATAGCTTGGAGAAAACCATTTTGTGTTGCAACATGATCTGGACACAAAGCAAGTTCCATAAAGACATGGTTTGAGGAGTTTGGTGTGGAGGAACTCCAAGAGTCCTGACCTCAACCCACCCAAACAATGTGAACATCGCATTTGAACAGTGATTGCTAGACCTTCTTTTCCAACATCATTGCCTGACCTCACAAATACTCTTTTGACTGAATTTAGCCACAAAGGAGATGCGACTCCGTATTAATAGTTTTGGAATAGGATGTCCAACAAACTCATTAAGGTGGGATGGTCAAGTGTCCACATACATACATGTTACAGATTCAGTCTTATAAAGACTGTTTAATTTTACATATTTTCCTCAGTAGATGTCCACTCTACAACTTTCCAGTGTTGAACAAAAATAAAAATCTTCAGTTTATGAAGTAAATGGATAAGTGGTAAAAACCTGTGGTGTGCAAAAACATTTAACGTTTTACACTGAGTCTTTTTAATCTCATATAATATTTATCATTCAACTCCATAGAACAAGGAGAGGATATATCTGGTTAATAGTGTTGATGGGTCAATGCCAAATGCTTCAGTATAACGTACGTGCATATAATCCCTAGGTTTGACTGTAGCTGCTGTGAAGGATTCTGGAGAGTGGCATCTGGAGGCAGGAGCTCTGGTTCTCTCTGATGGAGGCCTGTGCTGCATCGATGAGTTTAACAGCATTAAGGAGCACGATCGCACCAGCATCCATGAGGCCATGGAGCAGCAGACCATTAGTGTGGCCAAGGCTGGGTTAGCTGTCCTGCATTCTGTCTTGCACAGCATCACAATTCATCTGTGTTAATTAGTGGGTGTACATGCCTGTTCAGCAAAAAGCAAAACATTCTTTACAACAAAATAAAAAAACATCTGCCCAAAAATGCATACTGATACTTGTTAATACTGAGTAAATTTAATATAAATTCTGTCACCTACATTAAAAAAATAGAATAAATGTAAAACATCTGTTAATATAAGCATAAATGCTACATGAACTCTGGTACATTATTAACCTGTCTGATGAGTATTTCTGTTTTTCTATCATGCATAACTAAATTGTTGACTTCTGATGCTGCTTTGGGCAGCTGGTGGTCTAGTGGTTAGAGAGTTGCCCCTGCGATCAGAAGGTCATGGGTTCGAATCCCAAGACTGCTAGTGGCACCACTGAGGTACCCTTCAGTGAGGGACCGCCCCCATACACTGCTCCCCGGGCGCTGCGTCGCTGGCCGCCCCCTGCTTCACTTGGTGAATGGGTTAAATACAGAGAAAGTATTTCACACTGTTCGCACTGTGTGCTGTGCTGTGTTTACGTATGACAAATTTACACTTAACACTGAGTAACGGTTTCTGTATATCTTGCATGCAGAATGGTGTGTAAACTGGATACCAGGACCACTATTTTGGCAGCCACCAACCCAAAGGGCCAGTATGACCCCAATGTGTCGGTCTCTGTGAACGTGGCCGTGGCCAGTCCTCTCCTCAGCCGCTTCGACCTAGTTCTGGTTCTGCTGGACACCAAGAACCCAGAGTGGGACAAAATCATCTCTTCCTTTATCCTCCAGAACAAAAGTTAGTTCACAATAAAAAAAAAAAGTTAAATCTTGTCATTATAGTCTCTCCGTTATGTCATACAGTGCAATGCAAAAATCTTCTAAGCATTTAAGCAAAACCATTCATCCCAGCGTCAAGTTTGTTTTGCTTGTAAAAACACCATGTAACAGAAAGGATTGTTATGAGTTTTGGCTCCAGATTTTTCCTAAACGCCTCCAGTCATCACCGTTCTGTTTAAATCCATCTCCAGCACAGTTGGTTTAACTAAATGAAGGGTCGATTAGCCAAACCAGGTATAATGGATGATAATTACAAATTATACTGAACTTCTCTGACACTTGGAAACATAAAATGAACAGACTGACAGTGATCACTAATTGTGTTTATTTGTTCTATTTTTAGTGCTTTTTTAAACAAAAACACAGCCGAGTTAAAAAAACATTTTAAAAATAATTTTCACTGGCGCTTAGAACATTTGCGTAGTAGTTTCTATCTATTTAAGAGACTCCATTACAGCTGTTACTGAAGATCTGCCATTCCTTTCTGGTTATTCTGCACAGAAAGGATGCACTCATGATGTGCACTACTACACTACTTGACTGCATCCAGCCAAACTCACAAAAAAGTTCAGCATTCAGTGTAATTTTTCTCAAAACTCCTGACCCCTGTATCCTCAAGGATGCTATTTTAATCACATTTAACTGACAGTATAATAAAATCAAATAATATTTTCTATTCAATCTTCAGTTTGGAAGAGAATGGAGCTGAAGTGGGACTTTTACTTTTAGCTGAATTAAGGAAAACCAAAATGGATTTTTGCAAGTTCTATATTTACACAAACTGAAAAGCACTGTCTCTCAGTTTCCCTATTCTTCATCTCTTTTCATCATCACTATCTCGCTCCCTCAGGTGCTCCGAGTCAGTCTTCATCGTTATGGAGTATGGAGAAGATGAGGGCCTATTTCTGCCTGATAAAGAGGCTGCGGCCCCACATCACTCAGGAGGCGAACTCCATCCTGGCTCGTTACTACCAGCTGCAGAGACAAAGTGGCAGCCGTAATGCTGCCCGCACCACCATCCGCATGCTGGAGAGTCTCGGACGTCTCGCAGAGGGTCTGTCTATCTCTCACTGTCTTTCTCAGAGACACACACACACACACACAGAGACTCACACTCTATATTTCTGATTTCTCTGCTCTCTGCTTATTTTCCTTACCGTATGTATTATATCTGTTTAAAATCTCAGTCTTGCCGTGATCATGATGATGATTATCTAAAGGAATACTGGCTCTATTATGTGTGTGTGTGTGTGTGTGTATAATTTGATATTTATTTCTTTATCCATCTACTGGCGCTTGCCAGTACAAACGATAACACAAATAAATAATACAGTAACAAAAATGATAAATATTTGCTTAACGTTGTTTTACATTGTTTATTATTCTTAATTAGTTTTTTTTTTTTTTTTTTACATCAAATACTGTTATGTAAACATAATAATTAAACGTACAGACATAATTCAGTTTCAGGATGACATCTATGATTGGTTTTCAAGTTATACGACTATTTATATTAAATGAAAAGGCAAAATAGCAGCAGTGCCATTAGCTCTGTTAAGGGTTTGTGGGTCATAGCATCATTTTTCTCTTTTCCTCTTCACATTTCCAGCCCATGCCAGGCTGATGTTCAGAGAGACGGTCACAGTGGAGGACGCCGTTGTGGCCGTGTCTGTTATGGAGTGCTCCATGCAGGTATATCTTGTCCCTTCTTAGTAAATATCTTTTTTGGAAATTATTTTCTGGGTGTATTTGTAGTGCTTGGTTTTGCCACAGGGTGGTGCACTGCTCGGGAATGTGAACGCTCTGCACACCTCCTTCCCCGACAACCCAAGAGAGCAATATAGAACACAGTGTCAGATTGTGCTGGAGGGCCTGGGCTTGACCCACATCCTCAAAACAGAGCTAGAGAGGCTCACAAGGTAAACTACACATTCAAACATCCGTATTTTGAATAGGAGGACCGACTACTGTATTAATATCATAGGAGAAATGTCATTAAGGCAATATACAAGATATGTAATACAAGATAGAAGAAAATGTTATACAAAAATATTTCACATTTTCCTATTTTGTGCATAAATGTTGCATGTTGTCATAAGAACCGATTCATCGTTTCAGCAAAACAAGCTTTCTCTGATGGTGCACCATTTTTAAACATGATTCTTTCCCCTTCAGGCTGCAGAATAGTATACACAACCTTTCCGGCGTGGAGCAGCACAGTGGTGCAGACTGCAACGTGACATCTGCATCCGACCCAGGCCTCAACTGGTTCCACAGCTTAACCAGCCCGGATAAGGCAAAGACAACGTTCCACCAGTTGAACCCCATCATTACTTCCACACAGAACACGGCAAAACCACAGAGGGTTACAGTGTTGCCTAGCAACAGCAGCTCAGTACATGGCGAGGGGTCTGCGTGGGAGAAGGAGCCTGTTGAAGCCACGGAGGCGGTGGCTGAGTCAGGCAGGCATGCGGAGGGGGCTGAGAGACCCAGTTCTGTACTGGAGAAAAGCTCCAAAAAGCTGCGGGCCAAAAGATTGAGAGGTATGAGCAGCGGCCCCCTGCAGAGAGAGGAGAAGAACGCTGAGGGTGGGAGGATAGGCACTGATTTTGAAGATTTGGATCAGATGTTTCTTCCAGACAGGTTTTCCTCCCACAGCACGCCCATGGCGGGCAAAAAGCAGCCTTCCAAAAGAAAAGCCTCCATCATAGAACAACAATCCAGTGACAACGCTGAGTGTGGGGAAGACTTACATAACAAACTGTCCGGTTTTACCTTCAGACCCAAAGAAAGAATGGTGCATGCAAAGCAGTCTAAAAACCGTGCAAATGTTCCTGCAGTGGATAAAGACCAAAGAAGGAAAAGGAGCACAGATGCCAAGCAACCTACGGAACATCAGAGGAAACAAAAAGAGTGGGAGGAGAGTGAAGATGGTACATTTTCCGAGTGGCCAGGAGAGGGCAGCGGTGCAAGCAAGAAACTCCGCCGGCAAGTTGAGGCCAAGGTCAGAGAGCTTCCCCCTGAGGAGAACAGAGAAAGTGAAGATGTAGAGCACAAACGTCAGCAGCTTCTGCAGAAACTGTCCAGCCTGTCTTCAGGTGAACCCAAATCTGTCCCTGATAAACCAGAGCCAGAACACCCAAAGACAAGTAAAGTGGCTTCGTCCACCCTGGCCAAACTTTCCAGGTTCTCTTTCGTTTCCTCAGAGGAAAACACTGTGGACACGTCCACCGCAGTTCCGGAGCAGCAGAAAGCCTCGCCAGCTTCCAAGGACGGAGAAACGGAAAAGGCTTCCAGCGCAGTGGAAAGTACACACAAAAACTCTGACCCACAGGTTCTAATGAATTCAACAACAGAGAGTGGTACTAAAACCAGTAGGCCACACACAGCCAGCACAAAACCAGGGTGGGGTGCTGGAATTCAGGGGCTTGGGGAACCGTCGGCAAACCCTAAGAAGAGAAAGTGCTTTGAATTAGGCTCAGGAGGCCCTAAAGGCCTTCTCGCTGGCCTTTCACTCTTCAGCTCGTCCGGCATAGATGACGAGTCACTAGACGTGGACTGGGACGAGGAGTCTAGCAAAAGATAAAAGTGTGATTAAAGCTTACAAACATGTAAAACCTACCAAAGCTGCATGACATGGATACAGATCCTAGCATTGTGATTATATTGCTGCATATTGTGATCACAGTATGGCTGCAATATATTAAAAGTGATTGGTGACTGTTAAACATTTGACTTACTTTATTTTGAACAAAGTTGGTTACATTTTTTAATGCTTGATTCATCCAAACACACAAAACATTTAGTGATTTATTCAAGTATCTATTTACAAGTTGCTAGCCGTGGCAACATCAGGGCTGCCAGCCTTTTGATAATGATCCATAAATTATGTATTTTTCGTAAGTCCTTATAAATATGGGTTAAAAAGCTTGAACTTATGTAAATTACACATGCATAAGCACATAAAGATTTTGTTAAGTTACATGCAACTCTTGTCATTTCTTTAAACTGCTGAAGAAAAAAATTCAGTCATCCGCTGCTGCTGATGTACCACAGCCGTGCCAGATTGTGAATCATCAGTGAAAAATGCACTGTGCTTGGTTCATTTCTGTATTGTAACAATCAAGAAAAGCTCCAGCTGACTTCTCCATATTCACTGAAGAGGTAATGGCCACTTTTCTGTCCCAGTTCTCCAATTCCTGCATTTTACATGACCACTTCTTTCAGTGGCCCAGGATAACACAGAGGCCGCTGTCACACTGTGTTTGTGTGATGAATATTTGTCATCCATAAGATTAAAACCACCTGACTAATCTTGTGTAGCTCTCCATCATGCTGCCTAAAAAGGTCTGACCTGTCAAGGCATGGACTCACCAAGACGTCTGAAGGTGCTGTGGTGTCTGCAAGTGTTACAGCCGATCCTTTAAGTCCTGTAAGTTGGATTGGACTCGTTTATCCAGCACATCCCACAGATGCTTGATTGGATTGAGATCTGAGGAATTTGGAGGCCAAGGCAACACCTTAAACTCTTTGTCATGTTTTTCAAATCATCCCTCAGCAGCGTTAGCATTGAAAAAGGTCAGTACCATTTAGGGGATGTCACGATTAACCGGTTTCACGATTAACCGCGATTTAAAATGGTGCGGTTGATTAATCGAGAATTTTATTTGGTGGTTTATTTCAGTTTATTTGGTGGTTTTAATGTTATGGATGATCGGCGGATGCACTTTAACCACCACTGACATGCTATATAATGAGTTTTGCAGGATGCACATATAGTTATTATATGGTACTTACGTCGCATGTAGAAGTTACACATTTTTCCCTAATCTACAGTACAGTTGAATTGGAATATATTAAAGGGACAGTATAACACGTGTATTGAGTCAGGGCTCAAACATAAACATTACCGGTAATCCAATGTGGCTAAAAAGCCACTGCTGTCCAAACCAACCCTTAGTCTCTTTTGGTTAATGTGGTTTAGGACACAGTGACTTACTGTGAGCTATAAAAACACATGAACCTCCAGCCGTGCGCTACAGGCAGCCTTTTTACACAACAGGGTCTGTTTACATAAGCCACCTGGAGAGTGGGAACCAGACTCAGTTCCGTCATAAAAACAGGAATCTGCCCTGATGTTGCAGGTGTCTGGGTGATTATTGACTTCTAGTGTTTATTAGCAACGCCAGCCTTGTAGCCCCAGTGCACAAAGTCAGGAAGTGAAATAGGAGCACCAAGCAAGTCTTGGCTTATCTTGGAAGCGTGCAAAATTGTGTACGTTTTTCAAACCGTAGTAAGATTTTGCCCTTTTCCTTTGGTTGTTTTTTTCCCACTCCTGTGAAGTGTGACATACAAGGTTTTTTTTCCAAAAGCATTAATGTGAAGAGTTATCCCCTTTCTCCTACCTCTTTTTTATTTTTTTCAGAATGTCACATAAACATTCACTCTATCAATTGAGTTCTTTGTAGGGACAATTGTTCATATTCCTGCAGTTCGCACTGTACCGTTTCATCGTTTCTGCACCATTCACTAACGATTAATCCTTTCTGGAGCTCAGTCAGGTGTGTTGGAGTCAGAAAATGGGAACCTGTGCCCTGCAGACCGGCTACAGAACTGGAGGTGGGAAAGACTGCTACTCGAAGGTCCCCAGACTGGTGAATAGAATTCCCTGGATACTGAGACCAAAACCACGGTGGGCTGGGTGTGGTTGTTGCCATGGCAACTGATTTCATTCCACTGGGAGGTTAGGGATTGTTGTGCTGTGGAAGGTTAGAGCAGGTTTGTGGTTATGCATCTTATGTAAGGCGACCAGGGCTTCTTTGTTAAATTAATGGTTGCTTTTACAATTTAAAAAAAGTCAGTACACTAGACATGCAGAGTTTTATTGCAACAGTGATATTTTATCTTGCCACATTAACAACAGCTCAAAAATAACTATAAGTACACTCTATGGACAAAAGAACTGGGACACACCTGTTTTTCAGGGTTTGGGCTAGGCCCCTTATTTCCAGTGAAGGATCTTAATGCTTCAGCAGACCAAGACATTTTGGATGGATGAGTTCAGTGTAGAACACAGAGTCCTGACCTCAACCCCATCCAGCACCTTTGGGATGAACTGGAACAGAGATTGTGATCCAGACCTTCTCG
>JBBJLS010000155.1:414821-441323 GCA_037577275.1 Bryconaethiops microstoma | reverse complement strand
TATATATATGCGCTCACATACATGTGTTATACATTATACTGTATACATATTCGCATATTATTCATGTGTTATACGTGATATTGAATACAGGTACATTATACATGCATTATACTTTATGTTCTATACATGTATTCACACTATACATGCATTATACACTATATTGTAAAATAGAGATATTACTATAAAAAAATAGAGAGAGTTACTATATTAGTGTTTCATATCAAATATACCAAAGAACATGCTTCAAATTACATGATCTTACATGTTATTGCATTAATGTATGCTGAAGTTAACGACATTTGCTTTTCCTTTCCTGTTGTTGACTTTTATTTAAAAAACAGTGATTATGACTGTGTAATTAAGCAGTGTGAACAGGGGTGTATAGTTCTGCTGTCACACTCTTTTTCAGAAAGTAACCAAACATACTGCAGGTAAAATGGTGTCTAATGAAAGTTACTGTTTTTATTTTTGGTTTTTATGTGGGGAAGCAGAACAATATGATTATTATTAATGGTTCACTGCATAGTAAAGCGAGTCCTCATCAGGTTATTGTGTTATAGTTTCAACCAATCAGATCATGCTGTTGGAAGTAACAGCTATGTGAAGGTGACTGTTTTTTTCCAAGCAACACCATCTCCATTGTCATGCAGCTTTAACTGTTGAATTCAAAATTTCAGTGACGTGTCAGTAAGCCGATAAGAATCTCATTGTCGAGTCAAGTGGGTGTTTTTGTAATTGTGATGTCTTGTGACCTTGGTTTTGTCCCTGTGGTCTTGCTGTACTCTGAGCCATGTGTTTGGTCTCTGTGGTGACCACGGTGTCTCTTTGTCGTTCAGGTTCGAGCACATCCTCTCCTGGATGGGTCCCAGGCTGTGATTCAGCATGGCAAGGCTCTTCCTCCACCACCACCAGCAGTAACCGCGGAAGACGTCACAGCGCTGCCTCAGACAGTGGTGACACAGGCATAGGCACCTCCTGCTCCGACAGCGTAGAAGGTAAGGCCCGGTGATGCCACTGACCTTCCAGAAAACACTGCACTGCTGATTTTACACACACTCACCTCGGTCAGAGTGGAAACATTTGTTATCGATTCGCTCCGAGCTGTGATCACTGCTGTTCACCTCTCACACTGTCATCAAATGCCTCTTTCTGATGAAGTCCATTTGCAAAAGTCATGAGCCAACTCTTTAAGCTCTGAGTCAATTGGGTGAAGAAAGCCTGAGATTGCATCTTAGGGAGTCAACTAGCAGATAAAGTTGACCGTTTCCTGTTCTCGTTTGGTGCATTGAGGCAGCTGTCTTTGTTCTTTTGAATTGAGCCCAGGAATAGAGCAAGAAACGAAAGCCAAGCTGAGCCCTGTTAACCTTCATGCTGTTATATATCTTGATCTTATTGAAGAACCCGTGAGCCATCATGATTATAGGTTAATACAAGTACTGGCACTCTCATCATATTATAAAAATCTCACTCATGTCATACACCCATCAATACTGCTGACCAGTCCAGATTCAGCGAACAGGCTTAGTCATGATTGTTTTTTTTAGGTTGGTGTTAGTTATAGAGTAGTAAAATGTTCCTTATTCTGAAGGGCAGTTGTCAAAAGAACCATTTGCCGAGCTTGTGGCTTCATATCATGAAGGAATTATCTTTACTGGCCAAATTCTGATTCATATTTGTAAAATGATCTTCAGAGCTGAGGTGTGGTCGCCACATGAAGTCAATGTTTCTGCCAAGTCTAACCTTTGGAGAGATCAAGGGTTTGTTAAGTTCCCCATTCGCACTTCTGCATTTGCTTTTAAACAAACAAGACAGACGTTCTTTCTTGTGTGTCTTCGGAGCCTGGGGTGATAGACTCTCTGGCCAGAAGACCACAAGACCGGGGCTTTTTTCAGAAACAGCTAAAGAGACCTAAACTGCCTTAAGATATTCCAAAGACAAGAAACAACACTTAGCAAAGCTATATTCTTTGGAATAGAAATCATATGAAGGTCTCTCTTTGTTTGTATTATGTGATCAGACATTCGAAGAGTCTTTGCGACTCTACAGTCCTTGCTAAATGTTTCTCCTGTTTGTCTGGTGCTGGGTGGGTTCTCCCTCTCCCTACTGCACTCTCTGTTTACCCAGTGGAGGGATGGTTTCTGTAGGAACTCCCAGCACTCATCGCTTACTAATTGGTGATGGGTGTGATGGGGGATTTGAGGTCTACTTTTCACAAAACATTGTGTCCTCACCTTGTCATGAACTGGGTTTACCTGGCCAGCTGTCAACATCCCACGTATCTGTCCTTATCCAGTTCTCTTATTCTGCCTCTTAGCTCTTACTGCTGTGTGTATTTTAGCAAGGAGTCTGAAAAACTTAACCCTTAGAACTAGAATAATCGGTGTAAAACAGTCTAGAACCGGTCTAGAACTTCCATTTATAAGGCTGTGTTAATGTATGACAATGGTTTACCATTTTTTGTCCTGCCCCTCTTGTTCTAAAGGCTTGTGTTTTATTCAGTATTATAATATGATGCATGATTCAGCTTCCATTGTGAGACTATACTTTGTATTGATATTAAAGTCAAAATTCTGAGATCATCACAGTCTTAATTTAGATTGAATTGATGTCTGGCAGTCTACAGCAGGCCTGGCCTGCTGATGAGCCCAACCTCTGGCTCTTTCCCATTGATTACAGCGCATGGACTGGAATCTTAATTGATTTCATTGTCATTAGAGAAATCGCTGCAGTGTTCCAGGGTCGGGGTCAGGGTCATGTGCAAAGCTTCAGTTCCTCGTGCCTTCAGAGTTTTTGTGTTCCGTAAATGTGCTTTTTTTGCTGAAACTTGTGACAACAAGGAGATCCGTCCAAACAGCTTGTTTAATTTCCTCAAGCATGTGTTTCAGGCCTGCGCGAGCTATCATCAGTGGAGATCAGGCCTGAATCAGGCAGCGAGAGCTGGCCTCAGAAGTAGGGCAGATCAGCCGTGAAAGTGTCTGTAATCGCTGCGTAGGAAGAGGAGTCGTGATATCGCCGGATGGTACAGAAAACATCCATCCTGTGACTGAAGGAGGTTCAGAAAGGGACGGATAAAGTAGGCCAGAGTATTTTCCCAAAAAGGAACAAGGCTTTTGGTTATATTGCACACTTCACTTGCTTTAAAAGAAATCAGCGTTGGAAAAGAGCAGAAATATTAGTTAGGCTATAATGTTCTTGCCTTATTTTTCGCCTGAGACCAGATTTTTCTCCCTTCTTGTAAATGTACCACCACTCTGAAGCAGTAAGTCCTTTCTAAAATTGCTTAACTTCTATCAGACTCGCAGAATAAAGGACAGGACATACTAGAATCTGTGCTCGCCCTTGATAACAAAAAAGGCATTAAATGTGTTTTTTTTTTTTAAAGAATAAGCCTCTTTCTTCATATCTCAAGATGCTCTCCAGTAGTTCTGAGGATCTTTCTTCCAAAATCTTTCCTTCGAGAGGAATCATGTGCGGAGTAGCTATAATCCACACGAAGGGGATGTTATTTTGGGAGCCTCCACATAATAACTAGCCTACTTCTAGCCTGTAGTTTACAACTAGTTTATCAACCCATCGGACTCTGTTTTGCCTCCTGTGCTCTGGCACGCATGGGGAAAAGGAAATTTAAAAATAATGTATGCACAGTGGTGAACGACCACTGTTCTATACAATTCAAGTTCTGTACAGTTATATACAGTTCTATACAGCTGTTAATGGAGACTGTTGTGTACAGTTTGAGTTCTATACCGTTCTATACAGTGGTAAAAGGACACTGTTCTATACAGTTCTATACAGCTGTGAATGGAGACTGTTGTATAAAGTTTGCGTTCTATACCGTTCTATAAGGTTCTATACAGCTGTGAATGGAGACTGTTGGATTCAATTTGAGTTCTATACCATTCTATACAGCTGTGAAAGGACACTTCAGTACAGTTCTGTACAGCTGAGAATGGCCTTTTCAATACAGTGTGCGTTCTGTACAGTTCTATATAGCTGTGAATGGCCACTGTTTTGACTGTACTGCTAGACTACAGTACAAATTCTGTCAAAATATTGTATTCATTCAATCGTCAGCTGCACTAAATGTTGTCTTGTCCTGTTGTTTTGTTGCTCTTGGGTTTTTCTAGCATCCTTTCTTTTGCTCTCTTTGCACTCTGTGTATTCCTGTCCTGTCTGCACTTGTGTAGTCTTGTGGTGTTTCTGTTTTTTGTTCTTGTGTTGCTCCATGGTTCTGGAGGAACACTGTTTGGTTTCACTGTGTACTATGTAGATGACTGAAATGACAATAAACCTACTTGACTTGACTCTTGTTTTAAATTGATGCTCTGAGGAGGCTATTTGGTATATTGACTTTGCAAATGTCACTTTAAACTCATACGCCATGCTTTCATATGCCAATGCCAGTTATTCTCCTCAAGTGAGTTGCATAATGAAACGGCGGCCTCATTCTTGTTCATTAGTAACTGCTGTATATGTCTAAAGCCTGGGGACACGTCCTGCATCGGGGTCAGTTCGATTTGTCCAATTCTCAGTCACATCTCAGCGCAAGTGACCCAGGATGCACAGAGAATCCCCACGTCCCAATTCTGCTGGATAAAACGGGCTGGTGAATTCAATGGATAGAGTTCCAGACATAATGTTGTTTTAAATATAGGTCAACCCAGCGAGCGTGTTCGCCTGCCTGCTGAACACAGAGCGAACTCTGACTAATGTGTGTAGTCGACTGAAAGTGGGAAGGCTTCTCTGACGCTTAGCCTGTCAGATGCAAGGCAATTTGAGACTGACATGTTGTTGAAACATAGGCTTCAATTTTTGAGGGCGGCTCCAGAAGATTGAAATACGATTTGCTATTAAAGGCGAATTGAGTTTGCTGTTTATGTAAAGATCGCCAGAATGACAGTTGGTTTGCTTAGGGTATTTTGCATTGTGAAATCTCATCCAGGCATCATTATTTTTTAATAAATCCTCGTTTTTATGCGACTGTTATAAAGCTGTGATATTTAGACGTTGTCCACACCCTGCAGCAGTAAGTCATGTAAGTCAATCTTAGGAGCAAAGCAGCTTAAATGTCTGCAGCTTGTAAAGTGGAAAATAACTTCTCTGCAGTGCCTTTTGTTAAAACTTTGGCACGTAAAACATGAGTGCTGGACTAATATGCTTATTAAAGCAATTTTTGCTGCTTACCACATATGCAGTGGTCCCAAAAGCATGAATTAAATATACACCAGCCATGTTTTTTCACTTATGAATAACAACTGTTTTAAAAAACAAAAGTATTGTGCATATTTTCTGCTTTACCAGCCTTGTCATACTGCTTTTGTCAGACTGAACGCATAATTAGGGCTCCTTGCGCCGAACGTGTCGGAACCCTGTTAATTTTTTTTGACAATTATTATTAATAGTATAATATGGGAAGGAAAGATGGAGTATGAACTACTCTGTCACGTAAACCCACGTAGGCCCGATGATGGTGCTGCAGCAATTTTTGTCTAAAAATCATGAACTTTGAGTTAGAGACATAATACGTTTCTCATTTTTCAAATTGCAATTTTGATCGTTAAATATGCTTTGAGCTAATCTATAAGTGGATATATGGTGCAAAAACAAAATTGGAACCATGTCAATCAGTAAAGAGTAGTATTAAAGTATTTGATTTCAGGTTTGCAAAAAATAGATTAGAACATCCCCGAGACTTTTTTTCCCCCCCCAAGTCTTCAGCTTTGTGTAGATTTTTTCATTTTAAGAGTTATTTGCATTTCTAATGAGCTAATAATCTAATCTAATTTGATAATCTAATAATACTAAAGTATTGTTTTTTTTTGTCTAGGGGATGAAAAAACTAGATCAGAACATCCATAAGACACGCATTTATTACAAGACATCAGAACTGTGTAGATGTTGTCATCTTAAGTGCTCTTTGCATTTCTAATGATCTAAATTACCCATTGGAATTGCCAGCTTCTCTAACCTGATCAAAAGACAAGCATATGCATCTTTGACCCATGTTTACAAATGAGAAATGCGACAGAAGCATTTTCTTGTAAGTATCTGTATCCAGTTTCAGCCACACATAGCTTTTCTATGGTGGGCTTTCAGAATCCCCTCTTTCCAAACGGACTGCATAGGTGACCTAGAACAAAAAGGAATTTCCTCTAGTTTTGAACCAGGCCGCCTCCTGACCCAAGTCACTAATTATACATCATTGTGGCAGGAGTAGCTTCCTATAATTACCCTTGGGGTGCCTGTGTCTCCGTTCTGGTGTTCCTGAATAACGAAGACAGGAGCATGGCTTCATTCTTGGTTAAACCTCTCGAGTCCATGTGGATCTGATGGAAGAGGGTGGGAATAGATTAGAACATTCTCTTTCAAACTGTTTGGCAAATTCACAGCCGTTATCTGCCTCCTGTTGTGTTATCACACGAGTTCTGCTTCCTTTCTCTTAAACATTTACATGAGAATGCTTTTGGTTTCTCAAACAGTTGAAGGACTTGATTATTGTGTTTAATCCTTCAGCGGGGAGTTTTTAAATAGTTCTACCCATTACTGTTTTTGCCTCAGTGCTGGTGTCACTCGTGTAGCTTTGACTAATTCAACAGGATGATTGTTTGTTGTACAACAGCACAAGCTCTGGTTGCTGTGGTTACAGTGCCATAGTAGTTATGAATGCAGTACCTTTCACATAAAGAGTTTATGAACGTGTAGCGAAAATAACAGCTTGGCGATTTGACTTTGACACGTGACATGGCGAAATGTAAAGATTTGTTAAACAGTGTGGCTCATCAGTGATTCTGTTTCTTCGTTGTGTGTTGTGCTCTTGAGTGTCCTGCACAGCACTCAGCTCAGTCCGTCAGTTGATGCATTAGCTGTTTGGACGGAGCCTGAGTTTAGTGTGGTTTAGTTATGGATCGACTGTCATGTAAAACAGTACAAATATAAAACACTGAGTGTAAAGACGGCGGCGTTTCCACTCTAATCAGCAGTTTAACACACCAGTGTGACAGTACGCTTTAATGGACAGTAGTCAGGTGGTGCAACCATGTGAAGCTACAAACTGAACAGTTAATAATGCAGTGTAGGTTCTTTTGAATTCCGCAATGACATTGTCTTCTTCACTTGCTGAATGATGCTTGATAGTTTAGTTTTAAATCTGCTTTAAAAACAAGGTTTTTGAATAATTATCTTTCTTCCTGTGGCTTTTAGTTTTTGGTGGGCCATCACGTATTTGTTTTATGTATCTTGCATTATGTTTTATTATAATATCTTATTGTATGTTCTCTCCTCATCCTGTATTGATCTTTAGAGCACCTTAATCAACACTTGTTGTTTAAAAGGTGCTTTATAAATAAACTTTGACTTGACTTGACTTGCTGAAGGATCTACTCCGTGATGGCCACGTCTTGTTTCGGTTCACTGAGACGTCCTTTTCCGCCGAGTGCTTATGCAATGGAGGTTGAGTCCAGGGCATCAGCAGGGTGTCCGATTGCGACGTTAGGATCTCCAGTGTTGAAAGGCAAACCGAGCCACATGACTTATTGGCCAAGAATACCCTTGGAGGTGGCCGACGACATGCAGGCCGGCATGCCACAGATGCTCCACAAGCAGCCTATAAATACAGCTTCCCAGAAGGACTGGCCAAGGCTGGGTACATTTGTTTCTTGTTTTCTATTGTCGTGAGTGCTTTATCCGTCCTGTTTCCATGCTTAACTAGGTGATGCATCTCAATTCAAAGAATCAGAATCAGAAAACTTGATTGACCCCGGAGGAAAAATGCTGATGTTATGACTGCACAGACACACAAAGACAAGAACAACATAAAATATACAAAATAAATCTAATAAAAACTCCAGAAAAGCTAAGAACACACTGTTATATACACAAATGCTGGGGTAAAAAAGCAACTATTGCAGATAATCTGGGAGCTATATATCATCCTTATGTGCAATAGGCCTAGGCTACAGTGTGCAATATAGTGCATTTTTCTTATTGGGTGCTAAATCGTTTCATTATGTGTGATATCTTATTATTGTTATTATTATGTGCAATAGTCTTATCATGTCAATATCATTACTAATGTTAAAATTACTGATCTACTACTAATCTCTATCACAACTGGTTGCCGGGATGCGTCACGAAAAAGTACCTTGGCCTGCTTCAGGGACAGTTATTTGGGGAAGACCTGTCCTTTCCGCTTGAGAGATGAACTCTGCTAGCTTCTTATACTCTGGTGTGGATTTCCCCTCTAAATTCCCGGCCAGAGTGCTTTGGTAAAGGAGTAAACTTAATTAGGGAGGGGATGAGGGGGAACAGTCACCAAATCTCTCTCTGATCCTTATCTAATATCCTTTCCCAAGAGGCGCGTCAGCAAGAAATGGTTCCCTCTGAATGAGATTTGCTCTATGCTTTGTCTGATTAGCCAGTTGGGAGTCGCTCATTACCACGGGGCAGTGTGGTGTGGCGGGTGTTGTAGTTGGACCGTGATTGAGAGGGGATATTGTTTTGGTTAGTCCCTCTGTGTCCTGTCCCATAACCCCCACCCTGGAACATATTGACACACCAGCTGCTCCATACCCATCTGACTAATGATGGATTTGGGTCCTTAACAAGGAATCATTTGGCAGTTAGTAAACATCTCCAGCTTATGAAGGTTAGTCCTAGATCTAGATAAAGACTATAGATTTATCAGAATCAGAAAATTGGAAATTGGTTACATTATGATTGTACAGAGACACAAAGACAAGAACAATATAAAATATAAATCCAGTGAAAAAAACTGCTGAAAATGCTCAATATGAAATACTCTATGCTATGTACACAAATGGTGGGTATTAACGCTGTAGATTAATAACTTACAATTAAGTGAATTACTAACAACATATAGTGTTTAGGAGTCTGTTATTGCACCTAATAAAGATCAGTAGGAGATCAGTAATGTTGACATAAGTAGTAATAGTTCACACGGTAAGACTATTTCACATAATAAGACATGGATCGTGGATGTAGACAGATTATCTATAATGATAACTACATATAGACTACATTTGTTAGGGCGGGTTTGTGGTAATAACACATGAGCTGCTGATGTCCTTGAAACTGTGCGCTTGAGTAGTTTGTGTATTTGTTTGTTTATAGCTCCATTTCCTACATTAAAAAAAGTTTTCTCTACGCATGAGAGCTCTTTTGATTTGCCTTAACTCCTGAATATCTCCGGTCCATACTGTGCTGAACCTCCTGAACCTCAAATGGAGCTCGATCATCCAGTGAGACTAGTAGATCAGGACTGGCGACTTTTGGTCTGATTTGTGTCAGTTAGCATAATAACAGCTTTACACACAGGGAATTGTCTGTCAGGACCATGTACACATAGAAACACCCGTGCCAAAATTGATTTTTTGAGCCATCATAGAAGATCCCAAAAGAACCTTTTAGTTGGGTGATTTTAAATAGATCCATCCACTGAAACACTTTTCACCCCAAAGAACCCTTTTAGCCCAGATAACTTCCCTTTAGCTCTGTATTGCCTGGATGTAGCATAAGACAATGTCTCTAGGTAAAATGACATAAAACAAGGAAAAACAGCTAGAAATATAATTGAGTGTCCCAATGAAGAACCCAGAAACCCAAAGTTGGGTGATTTCAGTAGAACCATCCGCTCAAAGGCTCTTCACACCTAAGAACCCTTTGAGAAGTTCCCTCAGCACTGCTGTGCAACTTGCATTGGGCTACATTGTTTTCATATAAAACAAGACAGTCTTTCTATCTAATATGGCTTAAAACAAGGAAAAACAGTTAAATATCCAAATCATGATCCCAAAATAACCTCTCAGTTGGACGGTTTCAATAGAACCACCCACTGAAAGGCCCTTCACTCCAAAGAACCCTTTTAGCCCAGAGAACTCCCTTTAGCTCTGATGTGCTGCTTAAATCAAGATACCTAGTCTGCATACAGAATAAGATAGTTTGATGTAAAACAAGGGAAAACGTCTATAAATACATTGAAGAAACAGTTGCATAACTAGAGATATTAGATAAAATATTTTGGCCCCATTGAATAAGACAGTAAATTGTGATCCTGGTGTGTGGTCCACGTTTAGCTTTCTAATTATGCAGAGTCGTGTTCAGATTTGGTGCCTCCTGCTTTGCCCTTTTTAATTAATAAGTGTCCCTGGATCTTAATCCCAACCTTCTGGACCGGCAGGCTTACGTTTAAAAGGGTGTGTGTGTGTGTGTGTGTGTGTGTGTGTGTGTGTGTGTGTGTGTGTGTGTGTGTGTGTGTACGCTGCTGGTTTTTAGAGTCTGGTGTCAGGGCAGTGTTGAAAGCAGTCCTGTCTGCAGTTGAACTGGATTGTGAGATCGAGACTTTGGAGGAGAGTTGAAGCTGAAGAATGAGTAGTTTGGTTTGGATGAACTGACTCAGTGTCTTTGTTCTGGACAGCTGAGTGACTGAAATTAGTCAGTGCTTTCTGCCTCTTTGTAAAATAAAACGTAAGTGTGAAGTGGCATATATGAACACAGCACAGCACACGGTGTAAAATTCTTCTCTGTATTTAACCCATTCACCAAGTGTGTTGGGACGGTACCTTGCTCAAGGGTACCTCAGTGGTGCCACTAGCAGTCCTGGGATTCGAACCCACGACCTTAGGTCAACTCCCCAACCACCAGCCCACCAGCTGCTCCAAGGCGCACATGTAACGCCTAATGTGGGCCTCGAAACCACAACCCGGAGATTAAGAGTCTCATGCACTACCGACTGAGCCAACCGGGCACTTGTAGGTTCCCTTGGAAACTAAAGAACCTCCTTTTCTTTGTCTGTTACAAGACTTGACTGGATTTGTTGTTTAGACCCTCAAACTGTATGACACTTTGACTTTTCTCTTTAGATCTAGACGTTTCTAGATGAACACAATGCCAGTAAAACACTTTTTTGATACAGTAATCTGGCTAAAGCAGCATTGCGTCTTTCTCAAATGAGCGAAGGACAGATTATGAACGTGATCATTAGTATGAGGGACATTCAGAAAACTTCCGTACTTTTTAAACTCTCTTTTCTACATAGTCACCTTCCTTGCTGCAATTTTTCCAGCGTCGCACCAACAGAAAAAATATTTTTGGTTGAGTGCGTAGCCACTGATGATGATGATCACATCATCACATTAAAATCTTCTTCTCCTTAAAGCATCTCTAAGTTCAAAAAGGTGGAAATCAGATGAAAACTCTCAGACACACCCAGTTACTACTCTACCAGCCTTCAGCGTTTCCAGCGAAAATATGAAAGTGCAGAAACTTTGAACACCCCTCATATATTGTTCTTATCACTGCAGCCTTACTGTTGTTCACTGAAAGAAATACGAACCCTCTAAGAAAGGGAGAACCGTAGCTGTGAAGTTCAGATAAATTCATCTCTTCATCTAAGAGGTAACAGATAGAAGATTTCATGCAGTGCAAGATGTCTTGGGGAAAACCTCCCTCAAAAGACAGCAGAAATTTGGGTAATAATAAATAGGACTGGCTCACAAAAGTAGGTTACATGGCACTGAGAATGTTTTGTTTGAGAAATGAAGCTCAGCTCATAATCAGCTTGATATATTTTATTTTGCAGCAGTAAACCTTGGTTAGAACATTTTAATTCATCCATCTCTATTAAAGGAGTGTATCACTGTTTGTGTGTCCTGCACGGCTGCATTTTGTGCATAAATCAATGTATTTAACACGCTGGTATCTATTTTTAATACATATTCAAACCCTTACAGCCTTAGCAGACTGTGAAACATGAGAACAGTAGTGTTTTTTTTTTCCAGAGAACCTAACTAATAGGTTTTCCTGGAAATCTCCACGATAACACGGAACCTGCAAATATTCTCCGCATTTTTTTTTTTTCGTGGCAATGTTTTTTTTTACGCGTTTTACTTCTAAATTATTAAGAAAAATTGACTGATTTTATAACATAAATATGAATGTAAATTCAGCTACATTTCCATATAAAATATAACTGTATAAATGTTTTTGTACTGGTTCCCGTGCACGGCGCTAGGTTACTCCCGGACCGCATTTAAAGACAGATGCGCTACGGCTCTCGCGGTTTCTGGCGAATAACTTTTGATCTACGGGAGCTAAAATTGCAAATGAGGGCTCATTAGAAATGTCTCCTGGAGATGTATGTAACTGTGAAGTTTGAAGTGTCTGGGTGGTCGCGTCGCGGAGCTTTGCCGCTCGGAATGTCGGCACAAAAGTATAGGGACAGCACGCTGGCGAGGTGAACGGTTTTCGGGGAATAATTCGGGATTGCCGGGGGCTAGACGGCCGCCGTGCATCGGACAGCTGTACTTTTCCAGAACACACAGATTGCCGGTCCGCCCCTGACTCATCTTGAGTGTTTCTCTTGTTTTTCATTTTGCGCGGTACTTTTATTACTGTAAATGAAATTAAAAGAGGATGTTGAGCTCAGTCACCGTCCAATGTCTGCTTTAACCGGCGGGTCTCTACAACACAGTGCTCCTCCTGAAGAACCCTGATTAAGACGCGCCGCTGATGAACAGTAAATTATTGATGTAAAAATGATTGGTGATTACCCGTACATTTTACTGTATTTACCTGTTTATACGAAAAATGACAGCAAATACCAAAGAAAATGCCCGTGCGTGAATTACAGTACAGTCTGTATGGGTTTACCTTTATATTTTCATTAAGGGTAATGTATTAAACTGAGTTTAAAATGAAATTGAAGTGTTTTGGGAGCATATTTGGGGGCATATTTAGGGTTTACACTAAAAAAATAGGCATTTTTAGGCTTTTTTTTTTTTTCAACCTAAACACAACAACGCGGTATTTCACTATACGCGGGTGCTCTTGGAACGAGTACTGTATATATAACAATATTTTTTGGAGCATTATAGTTCTGTTTTACCAACATGAGTGAAAATAAAACAGAAAGAATAAAGAGAATAGAAGAAAGAGACTCTAGAAATGAATGAGAAGGAAACTGAATGACTGAAGCTAATCCTCTTTCCCCAGAAACCTTCAGGACTAATTTATTCTTAGTCTGTTCTGGCTTGTTACACTATTTAAAACCAAACTGTTCCATATGTTCCTTCGGCTCAGCCTGGCGCTAAAGAGGCCGCATTAATGGACTTTCCTTCATCCTGAGTGCCTTTTATCTTTTTGGAAATCGGACGTAAGCAATTATGGCACCGGTTGGATGTGAGTCGTTATGGCTGTGAAGTGGTCAGTGTGAAACTGGGATTTCTGTGGAAGGTCTGGTCTCTGTTAGTCCACTGGGACCCTCAGGGCTTGGCAGACCGTTGTTTAACTCCAACCTGGAGCTCCTAATGGTGTTGAAGTTAAGGTCCAAGGTGAATAAGAACATTTACAAAAATAAAATTACTTAAGTGAAATGTCTAGAAATAAGTTCAGTAATAAAATATTGTTTCATGAATAAGAAAATTACGTAGGTAAAAGTGTCTAGAAATAATAAAATGTATATGTTGAATGTGTTATTGAATGTCTTTAGGGTTTCCAGGTTCAAGATGTTATTTGCCAAAACAAAACTTTGAAAATGATTGTGTGCCTTGCAATTCATTAAAGTAAACTAGTGAATCAGAATCAGAAAACTGGAGGAAAATGCTAATGTTTTGACTGCACAGACATACAGAAACACAAATATCACAAATAAGATCAAATATCATCATCAAAATACCCTCAGAAACACTCATCTGGATCTGACTGGTAAACATGCTTATAGCATAAAGAGAAAAAACTGTGATTGATTGGAGGATGCAGTCTTAGAAAGGGCAATATTGTAAACAACAAACAATATATTTTACAGCCCCGTCCGCCTCTCGTCCCTGCTTTACTTTCCTCCCACCCTCGTGCACTTTCTGAATGAGATCACCTCCCCCACCCCACACGGAGTGTGAGTGTGGTCAGCCGTTCAGACTGTGTGTCCTCAGGCGGTTGGAGCCATGATTTTTGGCGTCCTTCGCTCATTAAAATTGGCAGCTAAAGGTCTCAGAACAGTGCCTGCCCAGCCCCAGCCTTATGAATGAATAAGGGAAAGGAACAGCGGGCGTGATGAATGAGAGGAAATGGGGAGAAGAGTACATTACTCCTTCTCAACAATAGACTGGTGACTGGGTGGTATTATTGCACAGATCTTAAATGGAGAGAAAGGATCCTTGCCCTCCATCCTAGCGGAAAGAAGTGGCCTAATTAAAAGCATGTAAGACGAGAGAGAGGCAGGATGTTGTCCATGCAGCCAGTCTGTGAGGCTCCATTATATGGATATGGATCAATAAGGAGCCGTAATATTGGCATTTTCCTTAAAAAAGCTGCTGACGAGGGAATATTAGACCTCAGAGAGGAAGAAACTGCAGGATGGCGTCTGCTGAATGGAGGAGATCAATTGTCTAAACAGGAATGGAGCACAAAAGATTTCAGAAAGTGTGTTTACTGAACTTCTTGTAAATGACAGTAAAATAGCGAGACATGTTATGAGCTATAATTGCTTAAACTGTCATTTGTTTTGTTCTAGTAAGTGATTTTGCCTGCAGCTTATCAATTATGTACAAATTATGTACATAAATACAGGGAATTATATTGGTACACATTGTAGTTGCTATACATCTTACAATACAATAAAAAACTATTGCTTAAAGATTGGCCTGAATTATTTTGACCATGTTCTTCTTTGGCTGGACAGCATGAATACCTTGTTTCAGTCGAACAGCCATAGAAACACTCATCTAGAACTGTGATTGTTCAGTAAAGACTAATGTGATGGGTTCAAGTCCCATTTGTAATATCAGTATAGACCAGTATATAATAGATGTGATATCATTTGTTTTGTTCTAGTAAGTGATTCTGTCAGCAACTAATCAAATAGGGCTGAACGATATGTACGAAGTTCTAGTATTGTGATTACATGGTACACACTGGAATTGCTGGACACCTAACAGTATGAGAAAACACTGTGTTGAATAATGTGTTCACCATGCTAAAAGGCCTGAATTATTTTGACCATGTTATTCTTTGGCTGGATAACATGAATTACTGTTTCACTCAAACACTCTTAGAAACACTTATCTAGAACTGTGTTTGTTCAGTTTGCTCACGGCACACAGTAAAGACTGATGTGATTGGTTCGATTCCCATTTGTAATAACACTATGGACCAGTATATTAGATGTACATCATTGTATTTGACTGTCACAGCTGTTGCACCCTTTATAAACACAATTTTTTAAAACCAATGTGTTAAACATATTTGTTCCCCAAATGTAACCGTATCCCCTTATTACACGTTTAGTGTTTTAAATAAATAAATAAATAAATAAAGTGGACCACAGCTTGAACTACTTTCTCTGCATTTAACCCATTCACCAAGTGAAGCAGGGGGCTGCCACCAATGAGGGGCGTACGGGGAGCAGTGTGTGGGGACCTCAGTATTGACAATAGCAGTTGGGATTCGAACCCACAACATTCTGATTGCAGGGGCAACACTCTAACCCCTAGGCCACCAGGTACCCCATTACTAATGACTAATATACAGCTGAATATTGCTACACTACTATTAAACTTTGTATTATATAAAACCAGCAAGTACTATCATGGTCTACTACTGCCAAAGCAAAGCTTTCTGGTTTGTATAGGGTGTTTTGGCAAGATCGTCAGTCTAATTATGACAGTTAAGTGCACAGCAGACTTGTTTTGCATGTAGCAGCATTAATTTTTTCAAGTCGAAGTCAACTTTGTCCGTTCTACCATAGTGTACAGTGTAAACTGAGGATTGAAATTGTGTTTCTCTCAGAACCACAGTCAGAACAAGAACAAACAAGCAAGAAAACACTAGTAAAATTAATATAATAAGAGAACAAGGCAGGGTAAATATGTTGGGTCCACAGTGCAAAGGTGGATAACAGCAGTCGTTGTAAAATGTAATATGTGATGTGTATAATATGTAATATATATAGATGTGTGAATGTTGTAGTGTGGTGGATCCAAAAGATTTTTAATAGTCTTGTAGTAAAGTGCTAGTGCTGGATATGTGTGGGCGGAGACTACAGTTTTACTCATCATTTCAACTTTCACAAATTAATTAAAGAATCCAGTGATATCGGAGGGAAGATTTGTCCCAGGATGCACAGCATGAGGATTGTTTGCCACAAGATGAGAAAAGTAGTGTTTTCTGAACTGTTGATTCCCCCCCATAAAGAAAACAATTTCAGACCTGTAGTTCCTAATATGGGCATGATTACTTCAGAAATCTGTTTTAAAGGCCAACCCTCAGACTCTACTGGCACTGAGGCTTATTCCACACCACTTAAAAGACCATAAACACATTTGTTGAAATCTGTGCACGTCATTTAAAGTGCCCATCTTTTTCAGATGTGTCCTAACAGAGGTTTAAGCTCTGCAGTTTACTTCCTGCTAATCTGTGTGCGATCCATCTCCCTTGAGTTCATGTAAACACGTTTTCGGGCCTGCGTACACACGCCTTGTGCTGGTTCAGCACTTCTCTCCGTCTCCCTGAGCTGATAGTTAGTCTAGTCGGTGTGAAAACACTGCTCTCATTAGAGCTCTGCTGAGGCCGTGTTTTTTCAGGTTGGGTTGAGCACTGCTCTTCTTGCCTTTCCCAGCTGGCGGTCGTGGAGACTGGGCTTGCTTCACTGTGCAGTATTAACCCTAATGTCTCTGGCAGATTAAACATGCAGCGCCACATCAGCCCAACAGACCATCTGTCTCAATCCTCCCAACCAGTGACGCAACAGTAACACATGACTGGAGACCAGTGTGGAGAGATCTTGCTGGAAAACCACTGGGCCCAATCAGTGGCGTGTACCGTTTGTAGATGCACCTTCAGTTTCTAAACTTCTCACATGGATTTGTTAACCTGGTTTTAATGAAGGATCGATTAGATGAACTAGGTATTGGATGGTAACTGTAAAGACTGGACAGAGCTTTGGAAATGGTTATGGTAACACATTCACAAATATACTCACAGTATTGTTTATTTATTATAAAATTAATATTAATTCTCATAGCTTATTTTTTCGAATAAATATTTGCTTGAAATAATTGGAAGATCTTGAGTCATTTTTATTTTTGATTTTATGTTTGTGTTGTTCTAGTCTCCGTTTCTCTGTGACTGTGCAGGAACAGAAACACACGACTGCAAACCAGTGTGGAGATACTGGGCTGGGAAACCATTGGACGCAACCAGTGGCGTGTACTGTTTGTAGACTTTTGAAGACGCACCTTCAGTTATTTACTTCAGTGTACTTCATCCATCGCATGGGCTTGTGCACTTTAATTTAATAAAGGATTGATTAGATAAACCAGATACTGGATGATAGCCAAAGTCTGGACGTCTTCTGGTAGAGCTTTGGAAATGGTTATGGTAATACATTCACAATCACATGTATTGTTCATTTATTCTAACATAGAACGATTATTTATCCTAATTGTTTGGTTAAAATAGAGTTCTTGAGTTGGCCTGGTGGTTTGAAATTGACTCTGGTCATTGGTTCTAATCCCAGGACTGCCTGTGGCACCACTGAGGTACCCCCACACACTGCCCCCCAGCCGCTGCGTCGCTGGCTTCCCACTCTTCATTTGGTGAATAGGTTAAATACAGAGAAAGAATTTAACACTGTTTACACTGTGCGTAAGGGGCCACTTTACTTTATCATCGGGAGATTGCAGGTTCGATCCCCGGTGCTCTTGCAGTCATCTGTCACTGCAAGTTCTTGCAGAACACAATTGTCTGTTCTCTCTCTGGGTGGGTCGGATGACCTTCTCTCTCCCTCCATCACTCTGCAGATCTTGTAGTCAGCAGTCTACTCCAAATGCATTAGGCCATCCAAGGACGCTGTGTTATCGTCAGGTAGAAGAGATTCATTAGCCGTCTATATTAAGCAAAATAAACACATTAAAATATGTAGAAGTGTTTTCTCTGTTGAGAGTGTGTACTTAAGGTGTGTTTCCACTGGCACAAGGATCTGCACCGTACCGTGGTCTCACATCTTCAGTTCATGAGCATTTGGTGTGTGTGTGTGGCAACAATATACACAAAAACAGGAAAATGCCCAGAGCATCCGTTATGTTGTTGCACAGTGCTTAGGAATAAGCAATCATCTCTGTAGTTTTACGCCACCTCTGCACTGCTGATGCATCAGCAACACCGTTACCGACATACCGATATAGTGAAAATCAAAGTGTGCTACACCTTCCATGCCATCGCAGTATGGTTTAGGTACAGCACGATTCCTGTATGCCTTTCGTTTCACTTAGAAAATCAACAAAACGTCATTTGACCAGCCGTGCCCAAATGTTTGCATATTACTATAAATACTTTTACTTATGATTTTCTGTGCACAATACTGTAAATATAATTTGTTTCGGCCCGCATGATAGGATATTATATTCTTATATTACACTTTGGCTAAAGTTATGTTACAGGAAAACTGACCTTGAAAACTGATTACTGACCCTCTGCAGTTCTAAATGGAAGCTTGAATTGCTATTGATTATACTGTATGTGGCCAAAAATACAGTCAGGTTTCTCCCGGCTTGGGTTCAGAACATTCTGCATCTTCTCTCTCCGGACTAAAAGGCTCCACAGGCCCCGGGTCTGATTTCATGCGTTTGGACATGGTCTCGGTTTCGTCCAGGAGAGCAGCTCCTCTCACAGAGGGCACCTTCACTGCTGTCCGTCTCTCTGTGCTCCGGTTTCAGCAGCCTCACTAACTGCCCTGCTCTGCTCTGGTTACAACTGGCCTGCCGTTACGTCAGCTCCTCCGAATTCCTTCAGTGATGCAACAGTGTGGAAGAGGTTGCGCACTGCTGCCAGCGCTGGCGTGTCACAGGGACTTTTCTGGAGAGTACTGGAGACACCCCAGCTGATGGACAGTGGAAAGTCTCCACCGTTTCCACATACAGCACTGCTCGGACTGTACTTGATGAATGAAACAGCTTCACCCCTGAAGTAGTGTTAATGTTGACTTTGGAAAAGCATGTTTATCTACAGAAGGATTGAACATCCATGCATATTTTTAGATGGGTGTTTATGAGACAGAAAAGCAGGCCAGTGATGTGAGAAAGAGAGAGAGAGAGAGAGAGAGAGAGAGAGTAAGTACATGGTAACCATGGTACTGGAGTTTTGCTCGCAGAATTGCTGCAGTTTGTTGTGATAATAGTACAGTATTACAATATGATTACAGTATTATGACGCTGCTAAATTAACAACACAGTACGGAATTCTAAAGCTTGTACTTTCAATTATATTAATATTCGAATATTCAAAATAAAAGGATACAGCAATAAATGGAACATTAACTGGACATCAAACTGTGTATTGCCTGCGTACTCGTTAGACTGCCAGCAAGATCTGTAAGAAGATTTAAAATATGCATGATCAATCATCATTTATATTTATCTAATGGCTAGATAAGGTCATTTTTTTATATTAGTAACTGTATCAGCCCTGCAAGGTTCAAGGGAAAGAAGGCTTTTAGCTGCTCTGGTGTTTATTATGATACAGTTTTCCCCTTTGTTTTGTGGACAAACTGATTTTATGTTTGTATCTTTCTTCAGTGTGTTTCACACCATTGCTACAAGTCCAGCACTGACTCCAGAGATCAGTGATTGATAATATGGCCTCGGGATGTTTCTTCCATGAATAGCGTGGCAGTAACAGAGCTGTCCATGGTGCTATTTAAGGTCTTCTGATATTCTCACCTGGGGCCCATGGCCTGTGGTATGCAGTGTGTGAGTGATGTAATGTTAGCTCACAGCAAGGACATTTTCTGGGGTTGTTTACCACCAGCAGTCCTTTAAGGTGTTTATATGTGTTGAGTGATTAAAAGACACAGTCAGAGATTCCTGAAATCGGCCAGTGGCCAAATCAGTTCAGTACACGAACCAAATATATAGTTTAGAAGAAATGTAATTTAACTCCTCCACCCCTGCTGTTGACTTAGCCCAAACCTTCCTGCTTGTATCTTCTGGTTTAAAGATACAAAAAAAAGAATTAAAACGCATAAAGACCAGTTTTTGTCTCTTGATTTTTGTCCCTCTGCCACTGTTTCTAGTTTTACCTCTTTTTTCATTCTTGGTCTCTCCTTTCTTAGCCATGGCACTTGAATTGAACCCCTATTCTGGTATGTATCATTTACCCGGAATGGACGTTTTAGAGCCCCTGGTTTCTGTATTGGGCTCCATCTCCGTCTCCTTGGCGCCAAGCTAAAAGCAAAGGGCAGCGCTGTGAAATTCAAGAGCCGCTGCTAAATACGTGCTAATGTGGTAAGACCACCAGGGGCGCTAACACGTGCCTCCTTCATGCAGCAAGTGTCCCCAGAGTGTGTGTTGTCATACAGACTTTTAGTTGCTTGCAACCCCACCCCTACACATACAAAAAGCCCATGACCATGCGACTTATTGCTCAGTGGGACCCTGTACAGCACTGGCCAGCGTTCAGCTTCCAGGGAACGTGTGACCTTCTGTAAGGCCTTATCAGGCACTGTCCTGTTTTTATTATTGATTTCTCCTGCGGGGAGATGGTTCAATAGACTGATCAGTTCCCACTCTGCTAGACCAAACACGTTTAGTCTGTATGCAACTGACCTCAGAACAGCTGCAGGAAAGATCTATGCATGAAGATTAATGTTGTCTCATTTATGGATGTTTGAACTGTATTAGATTTGAAAATAAATTAAGATCAGTTTAAAACTGGATCATCCGCTTTTGTTTAAAATCAAATAACACCTTCAACACCTTCGATACTAATGCTTTGAATGTATTTGTTTCAAGTGTATGCATAATTTCCATCTATTTAACTGTATATAAATATATTTGCCATTAGTAATGAGTCTGTCAATACCACTTTCTTTTTAGACCGTATTTTTTTAAAAATCATTTACAATAACTGAACATTGACTAGAATGCATACAAAAAGTACTTAAAGTTTTTTGTCTATAAAATCTTTAGATTTTCACTATTGTCCTTCAAATACAACCTGAAGATGCAAAAATATTTAGACATTCCAAAGTACATTAAACTCTTAGACTGAGTATAAGCTCTTCTTAATCAGTTGAACTGTTATTGAGTTTGTTTCTTTAATCCAAGCAAATTCTATGCTTATTTGTGGCATACAGATATTAAGATAAATATGAAATGCATAGTTTAGTATCGTGGATGAATTGGTATACAGCCCATTACTTGCAGGATGTCATGTGTTCAAGTAATCCTAAAACTGTAATGAATTGTATATTAGTATATACAAAGCAAGTCAGTCCATTTACCTGAATAAACGGATCCTGTCCATTAACATGAGATAATGATGCATATTCACATCAGCGCTGGATATCAGTCGCAGATACATTAAATATACACATATCAACTATAACACTGTGTTGTGGGTCCTGTCAATGTGGTCCTGGCACTGCCATGCTGGTCTTGATCATATCAGACTAAGCCAGCATGGTATTTTGGGCAGAAGAGTCAATGAGAACAGATTCTACTCGGAGCATTGAGTTAAGCCTGTGATTCACAGCTCCCCTCTGACTGTTTATTCACGCTGGGTCTCGTGTTCTTTTAGGTTCTGCAGCCCTTGGATCCTGTTATGTAACCTGGTTCATATTCCGTCACTTTTCCCCCTTCCACACTAAAATAAACACACCTGCTCTGAGGGTCTGAGTGGCTGGAGCAGCCTGAGCTCTCTGGCTGTGAGTTGGCGCTACACCACAGAGACTGATTTAGTCCCAGAGTGTTGATGTTGCTGGACGCAGCTCTGCTTGGTGTCGTGTTTAATCGCATCTATTTCCCAACAGTGTCACGCTGAGCGGCGTGGCCTGACTTGCGGGTGCTGTGAAAGACCAGAGATGCTCAACTCAGAGTGCTGCTGTGACACGTGAGCCAGTGGAGTGTGTGTGCGTGTGTGTGCGTGTGGGTGTGGGTGTGTGTTGGCATTTCACACTGCACTGTCAGGAGTGCTAACCCTTACTGAGCACAGCCAAAGCCTGACTCTGCAACAGAATAGATGTTGCTGGTCAATAACTGTGATGCAGCACCACGCAAGTGAGACTATGTGAAATAAACCGAATGATGTTTGTATTAGTAGAGAGGAATTTTTTGAGGCACGAGTGTGTGTTCGTGTCATGTGATACGGTCACTCCACAAAGAACCCCGACATCAAAATGGACATTTTAACCTTATCAGTTCATGTCTCTGTCATTTAAAAAATCTTGTTTTCCCATGAACTTCAGTCATAATAACTTTCATGTAATAACTAATACTGTAAAACTGTAATATTTTTTCCCAAATCAAAAACATACCCAAAACATTTTTCAGGAAAAGTATCATTAACCAATAATATCACATTTCACCTCCCTCTTCTATCACCTGCACCTGTCACAAAGCATGCTTAAGTAATTCAGAGTCCTTTTCATACACCCAATGTTTCACTTAAATACACTGATTTATAATTTATGATTATCATTATGATTATCGCCATGTGTCTGACTTTCAGATTTTATTCTTGGTGTCATTCGGTGGTTCTTGTTACATGCTTGTTTAATAGTCTTCTTTAATAGCCTAATAGTTTCTTGCTAAATTTATTATGCATTTTTTGATCCTATAAGAAATATACATATATAAAAATAACAACATATAAGATATGTTATTAATGACATATTGCTTGTTATTAGGATATTATTCACTGCTATATTTTGTTGAAACATTTGGTTTTGAGTTCACGTTTACGTAGTTAGTGTCTCTCTTATCCAGTTATCTGTATTGCACATACACTGATCAGCTATAACTTTAAAACCACCTTGTGTAATAGTGTGTAAGCCCCCCTCGTGCCACCAAAACTGATATGACCTTCCTAGGTATGGATTCCACTCTTTGTTGTTTGCAGTGTGGCAGGGCGCATTATCTGCTGAAAGATAATCCCATCCTTCTTCCATTAAGGTCTGCCGTAACCATGAAAGGCTTTACTTGGTCTGCAACAATGTTTTGGTAGATGGTTCATGTCAGACTAGCGTCCACATGAAAACCCAGACTTAGTTCCCCAGCAGAACTTTGCCCAGAGTATCACGCACACTCACTCTGCCTTCCACATCATGTTAAAAAAAAACACAATTAATCAGATCAGCCCACCGCACCATTTTTATTTGTTTTAGCAAGACCACAGTAAGATGTGTTGCTTTGCACTACTGTAATGAAAACAGACATTTCCTGACATTATAACTGTCCAAGCCTATTCTAGGATGTCACTGTCTGCACATAAACACTTCTCTACTTTGCTTTGTACTGTATTTTTATATATATATATATATATAACAATTTAGATTGCATGTATTGTATATAACAATATAACAATTATATGTCAAAATAATTCTGTATGTTTAGCTTTTTAGGGAAAACACCACCTTTTCAGACCTAGTTTACATCAATTTTACACACTTTTGTCCAGCGCACAATATGGACAATTCTTGTGTTTCTTAAGTAAGCAAATGGAATGTTAGGACTCTTGCCCAATGACTGTTATTAGTGTAGTATGGTGTGTCACCCAGCATGGGAATCAAACCCCACTCCCCTTCTTGGAAGGTAGCGACGTTATCCACTACACGACCACATGGTAAAGAAGCAATGTTTAAAGAAGTAATCTTGGTAATGGAATACTAAGTAACTCACTGGCAGTAATAATCCTAACCTTTTAGGACAGATACAGTCTTGTTTACTGATGCACCGAGAGTGCCAACAAGCAGGAGAAGAGATGCAGAGACAGACATGAAAGAGATCCATCAGGCAGGTGAACAGACGGTTGGAAATAAGGTCAAAAAAGGGTAAGAGAGTAAGAGAGAGATTATTAAGATTTATGATTAGCTCTCTGTCAGCCAGGGAAAACAGGACTTTGTGGGCTTCTCCATGACCCACATTCCAGCATCCTCCTCATCCTCCAGACACACACACACACACACAAAAAGTGCTGTGGGAGTGCAGCTGAGAGAAACACGGCCAGCGACACAAATTACGCTGTGATAAAGAGAGCGCCCCGTATCAGTCCAGCTGTTGAGAGTGTCTGTCTGCAGCCTCACACTCCATCACATGCTTATCAGGCCAAAACAGCGTTGACCTGTAGTTTATGTAGATCTGGATGTGACTCAACTGCATATTTACTCCCCAATTTACTCCCCAATTTCAGTCCTGGCCAATTTCACTCCCTGGCCAAGTCTCCCCTGTTCCTGCTGCCTTTTGAACATTAATACAACCGTAATACAAAGTAAAGTCAGTGTGTTTCTTGTTTGTTGTATTTATATTTGTTTGCCTTGACTCAACTGATGAAAAATGCACCAAATTTACACAACCAGTCAAAAATGTTCTGCATTTGTATGTTACTCACAAAATATTTACTAAAAAATACACTCAACGTTCTTTGCTAACAGATACATTTACAGTATGTTCACCATTTGGGCGTCTTTATTAGCCAGAAAGTGAGTACCTTTATTAGTCAGAAACTACTATAAAAAGCCATCTAATATAATTATAATTATAATGTGGATCACAAGACATCTATAAAATATTTAACAAGATTTTAAGTGACAGCCAATGGCATGAAACAGTGAACGAGTGCATTTAAAGTTAAAGGACAGTCTAGAATTTGACTCTGCATCATCAACAACCAGTTAATAGGAGTCAGACCTGCACTGTTACAGATTCTCTCATCTGGTTTTATTGGACAGATTTTCATTTATAGATGTTCACTCAACTACTTTTTTTTGTAACAAAAATAAAAATAAACCTGTGCTGTGCGAATGTTTTTGCCTGGTAGTGTCCATAATGCGATGTCAACACACACAAAACATTTGCTGCCTCGAAGGTGAAACAAAATTAGACGCATTAAATTACTGCCTGCTGTGTCCATAACAAAGTGTTTGGCATGTATTTTCTGCCTTAATCTGAATGTTTCATAACTTCAGCCCTGAGTTGTTACAGTTATCTTTCATCCCATGAATTGAATTATGTTAATGAGTTGAGAATGATCAGGCGTTCTGCCACAACACTCATGCAGAGCTGTGAACTGTACTGTTGAATGTGTGTGTGTGTGTGTGTGTGTGTGTGTGTGTGTGTGTGTGTGTGTTTTGCTCAGAGTAATGTGGAGGGTTCTCGCTGTGACGTTTGCCGCCAGGGCTCATTCCATTTTAACCCAGCCAACCCGAAAGGATGCACCAAGTGTTTCTGTTTCGGGGCCACAGATCGGTGCCAGAGCTCGGACAAACGAAGGAGAAAGGTGTGTTTTATCCAGCAAAAAGTTTTGATCGAAAATAATATTGAGTCCTTGCTGCTTCCGACTCCCCACATGCTCCTTCCTTAGTCGAGGGCAGCTGCTGTTTAAAGCTCTGCCGGAGATCATCATTCCTGTTACTGTGGACTAGAGACTCTCAGCTACTCTTCTGAATCTGCCTCTACTGACTCTTAACTGTACCAAACCTGCTAGCCGTAGCTGGCCGATCTGTCCAACAGTGGTGAAGTTTGTCCGTAAAGGCCTTCTTTTGTTATTTTTCGACCAGAGGAGGATGGGTCCCCTTTTCGTGTTTCGATTCCTTCTGAGGTTTCTTCCTCCAGGTTTAATGAGTTTTTGTTGTAAAAAGCACTATATAAATAAAGTAGAATTGAATTGGACCAAAGTGCAAAAACTAAAGAAAGAAGATTCCTCCAACAGTGTCAAAGCTTTACAGATGATTTTACAGGCGTTTTGTTGCACGTACTCTAACCTTTAGAACATATATATTTTTATGAGCCATGCATTATCAGATTATTTGTGGGTTTTTTTCTAAATTGTTCTAATGAAGGACAGACCGATAATTATTGTCTTCCTCTCTCATTCTCTCTGTCTCTCTCTTTCTCTTTCTCTCTCTCTCTCTCTCTCTGCCTCTCTCTCTCTCTCTCTCTCTCTCTCTGCCTCTCTCTTTCTCTCTCTCTCTCTCTCTGCCTCTCTCTTTCTCTCTCTCTCTCTCTCTCTGCCTCTCTCTCTCTCTTTTTCTCTCTCTCTCTCTCTCTCTCTTCCTCCCTCTCTTCCTCTCTCTTTCTCTTTTTCTCTCTCTCTCTCTTTCTCTTCCTCTTTCTCTCTGCCTCTCTCTCTCTCTCTGCCTCTCTCTCTCTCTGTCTCTTTCTTTATCTCTCTCTCTTGGCCCCCATACCCCCCCACCCCCAGTTTGTAGACATGCGCTCCTGGCGTTTGATGACGTCGGATCAGGAGAAGATTACTGTGTCTCTGAATCCTTTGAGTAACGGGGTGGTGGCGGATATTCAGGAGCTCCCTGTATCTGTCCTGCAGCTGCACTGGGTCCTGCCTCAGTCTTACCTGGGCGACAGGGTGAGGGTCTCTCTCACTGGAAATGAGGGAAGAGTGAAAATGACTTTGGCTGGTTCTGTAAAGTGGTAGTGTGGTGTAGTTTTCGTTTATTTATTATTTGGCCTCTGAATGTTTCAGCAAAACTAGCCTCAAACA
>JBBJLS010000155.1:404612-414721 GCA_037577275.1 Bryconaethiops microstoma | reverse complement strand
GTGTTAGTGGTGGTGTGTGCAGTGGGAGTGTGTTGGCCGGAGTGTGTTAGTGGTGGTGTGTGCAGTGGGAGTGTGTTGGCCGGAGTGTGTTAGTGGTGGTGTGTGCAGTGGGAGTGTGTTGGCCGGAGTGTGTTAGTGGTGGTGTGTGCAGTGGGAGTGTGTTGGCCGGAGTGTGTTAGTGGTGGTGTGTGCAGTGGGAGTGTGTTAGCAGGAGTGTGTTAGCAGAGCGCTAGCTGCTCCAGACCTCAGTAGGCCTGATTCCTGATTCCTCGCTGCTCCACTGCAGCACTAATCACAACCAGATGAGGATTTTCTGGGCAGCTTGATCCAGCCCGTCTGAAACACCATGCAGCCTCTTCCACCACAAACCAGACCAAATAGGAGGAGTCTGAGACAAAACGCCTTGTATGGAGCAGAAACGATGAGGGTTCTATGCTGAAACCCTTTGTTTATGGACACGTGTGTGTGTGTGTGTGTGAGAGAGAGAGAGAGAGAGAGAGAGAGAGAGTAGATTTACGCAAATATCATTTTTCTTTGGTATCTTCTTAAATTCCCTAATCATGAATTAACCAGACAAAATTCACAGTCATTAATGTAATAACAGGACTGGTGCAATTTTTGGCAAACGTGTGTGTGGGTGTGTAGGTAGGTCTATATATATGTGTGTGTGTGAGGGGGGGGCTCACGTTGTGTGAAGTGTGTATGTGTGTAGGTAGGTGGGCTCATGGTTGTGTTGTAAGGGGTGTGTGTGTGTGCCTTGTTGCTATTGAGCCACTCCTCTTTTAACGGTTTGCAGTGATAGATGGGTGTCCCAGATGGGTTTTAAAACCTTCAGTTATTTGTTTTATCAGGTAGCTCTGGAATGCTTTTACACAAAACATACCACACCTAAAACCATCAAAGGGCCCATATCCAGCAACAGTCACTCATTCTCACATGATCGTTATTCAGCCTCTCTTTATCCCTTTCTATTAAACAGACAATTTCTGTTATTGTACCTTAGAGATAGATATGCGTAAATAATCTCTGTTTTGATTGGCTGCCCTGTGTCGTGCCTCATTTAAAAAACAGACCAAGTTGAAACACATACATCCAAACGCCAAGGACTGATAAGTGAAATAATTCCTCTTGTGTGCAATTTTTCTGGTGTATATTACTGTTTCTGTCCATGTCTGCTCCTACCAAGCAACTGAGGACACTCCCGTGTGTGTCTGTATATATGTTCCCGCAGTGTTCATACATACATGGGACTAATACATTTGGGACTAATAAAGTTATCTTGTCTTATCTTATCTTATATCGGCATGGGACTGAGCTGCTGTAGGTATAATGTGTTTTTGTGACATTTTAGATATTTCAGATACCTTTACTTGAAAGTCTTGCATCCTTAAACTGCCTGTGTGGTTTATGGCATTAGAGGGTGTGTGCTGGAGCATGCTCAGTGTGTGTAGATGTGTGTGTATGTGTGTATTCCCCTCTGGAATGTGCACTTTCGCTTCTCCAGCTGCTCCACACTTGCCACTTGAATGGCAACAGGGAGCCTCATTGTCCCGACTGCAGTTGAGCTGAATGCCTGTGTGTTTTGGCTACAGAGGTCAGTCAGTAAGGTGGATTACACTGGAAATGAACCTCTGCTGTAGTGAATTTGAGGACCTCAGAATTCAACTGAATGGTCTTGATTAAGTGATCCAGATTATATAAGGCCACGGTTTTGAACCCAGATACATCAAGAAGACCTTTTTGTTCGTTAAGGATCATTATTTTCCCGCTACTAAAAAAAAAAAAAGAAGATGATTGAAGCTTCTAAAAAAAACAAAAAAAAAATTGATTAGTTGGTTCGCTTGGTGGTGATGCTAATCTTAAAGTCTATTATTGCTCTCTTTTAAAATAAGAAACAGCTTCTTTATACAACTTTCTGCTTTTTTTTTTTTTTTTACTAGTTTTTAAATTATGCCATGCTTTACTTGTAAAATTTTGCTTGGCCTTGAATACTAGATTAATAATCGAAACAATTAAGAATTATATTTATAATAGGATGCACAATATGTCATCTGCTAATTGTTATTGCGATATTTGTCTCTGCAATATCAATGTCACAAATGTTACAATATGCAAATGAGCCTCCAACCAATCACAGTGTTTCTGAAAGGGTGACCAATCAGAGCTCCAAGTGAGTTACTGGGTGTTCTGATGAATCGAGTTCTTCATGTGAACCAACAAAAATCAAATTATTTAAGGTTTTTAACAATTAAATGTGTTGGCTAATAATTGCATGATTAGGTGGGGCTAAACTGTTATAACTGGATAAGGAGAAATGTTTAAATATCTTGGTTTTGTGAATTGAAAACAGGCTGTTTTTGTAACAGAGTTTTCAAGTATGGACTGTATGAATAGGGAGAGTAAATGTACCATTTGAAGCAATATTTATGGGCTTTAAGCCTTTCTAATTCCAGAAAAGTGACAATATGGGCCCTTTAATATCCTGCAATTACAAGAGCAGCAGTAAAATTGCAATACTGATATTTTGTCCATATCGTGCATCTCTGATTTATAACTAGCACTGACAGTGACAGGCCTGTAGAATTCAGCAGACTTTGGGGTATTGCTCTGTTGAAGTTTTTGACGTGCAGAATGACTGCTGACGAAGGACACAGAGTGTCAGTAATGTGACGTGAGCCACACTGACAGCAGTGTTTCCTTGTGCCCTGTTGCGCACTGACAAGTCCTGTTAGCTCTTCTCTCGCTCAGCATCGGACCTCCAGACTGCTCATATGGAGGTCTGCTGGCCTAGAAACCCTTTGTGACCCTCTTAACAATATCCTTAATGGTTATAATCACGCCGCACGGTGGCGCGGGTGATAGTGCTGTTGCCTCACAGCAAGAAGGTCCGGGGTTCTCTCCCGACTCCTGGGTTGGGCGCAGGGTCTTTCTGTGTGGAGTTTGCATGTTCTCCCCGTGACCGCGGGGGTTTCCTCCCACCATCAGAAACATGCATGCATTGGAGCACACTAAATTGCCCCTAGGTGTGACTGTGAGTGTGAATGGTTGTCTGTCTCTGTCTGTGACGTGCTGACGGTCTAGGGTGTACCACGCCTTCGTCCACAGCAGCTGGGATAGACCCAAACCCACCCACCCACCCCCCGCCCCCGAGTGCGGGACAAAGGGGTAGAGGATGGGTAGATGGATGGATGGTTATAATCAGAATTAGAAAACTTTAATGTCCCAGGACTGTAGATGAATAATACAATTACTGCTGAAGTTGTTCACTAGTTACGCAAACAGTGGTTTGGATTTGTTCTGTACACCAGGTTTGTTACTGCATTTAATAGTGACATAAGTAGTGATATTACACAGAATAATAGAGATTGTACATAGGGTTAATGATTTAAACCCAATGAGAGATTGCTCTGTTACTCCTGTTTACTTCTGAAGTTATAGTCGTGGCAAGAATATGTTCATTTTTTTGGTGTAAACAGAGGATCTTGTTTTTTTCTGAACATGTGATCAGCTGTATTTTCTGGATCACTCATTACACACAGAGACACGCTGTGAAATTCTGGACAAAAACACGCGTTATGTAATGTTTATGGAGACCGAAATAATAACAGGATCAAGAGTGGAAAGCAGAAGTGTCAGATGAGCTCTGGGTCCTCCGGTCCTTTTCCCTTCAGCGTCTGAGAGACGAGTCTGTGACTGAAGCTCCGCTCGGGGGGATGGAGCAGGTCACATAAGTTCAGGGAGAACTTTTCGTGAGTCGTGGTCCAGCTTTGTTTGGGACTCTTTACTGAAGCGCTGTGAGAGAATGGAAAATAAATCATGTGCTCTGGGAACACCCTGCTGGATTGTGGCATGTTTGAGGACTTGGATCTCTCTCTCTCTCTCTCTCCTCTGTCTCCGTCTCTCTCCTCTCTCTCTTCTCTGTCTCTCTCTCTCTTCTGTCTCTCTCCCTCTCTCTCTTATCTGTCTCTCTCTCTCTCTCTCTCTCTCTCTCTCCCTCCCTCCTCTGTCTCCGTCTCTCTCCTCTCTCTCTCCTCTCTCTCTTCTCTGTCTCTCTCTTTCTTTCTCCCTCTGTCTCTCTCACTCTCTCTCTCTCTCTCCCCCTCCCTCCTCTGTCTCCGTCTCTCTCCCCTCTCTCTCCTCTCTCCCTCTCTCTCTCACTCTCTTCTCTCTTTCTCTTTCTTTCCCCTCTCACTCTTTCTCTCTTCTGTCTCTCTCTCTCTTTCTTTTTCTCTTTCTCTCTCATGTGTTTATGGAATGTAAGCTCCTTGACTGCAGCATTGCGGCTCTCACTCCGTTAATGATATGCAAAGTTCTTTGATGTCTTAATTGCATTATTTCTGTATGAATATGAATTAGGCTCCTCTCAGCTTTCATACTGTGGATAAAAACAGTTTGCTCCTGATTTGTGAGTAACTGATCAATACTGTACTCATTTAGCCTGTAGAAGGCGAATACCTTTACTGTGTTTTATTTACCATTTTTAATATTATTCTTGTCAAATGTTACAATTTTATAATGGCGCTTGGAATTTTTAGCAGTTTCTGATGTTTCAGTTCTCCAGGCTCTATCATTGCAGTGTGGATGTGCCGAAGACCTGCGTGCCGTGTCGCTGTAACCTCAGTGGGTTTGGTGCCCTTGGGCTGGTGTGTTGCCAGACGTGTGTCTCCCCTGTTAATGAAACGTGCAGCAGCTTAGTAGTGACCACAAACTCTCTGCGAGAGGCGCTCTTTCTCAACCAGACATAATTAGACCTTGCTTATTCCTTTTATCAGTAGTCTTGCAGTGACACCTAGCAACAAATCAACCAATACTGTTTATTAGACAGTGGTTAGTTTAGTTAAGTTTTATTAACTAAAGCTGTTTAAAACATAGCATACTGTATAACATAGCATTATGTGTTTAGTACTTGTTTGTAGTATACTGTATTTAGTACTAAGCATTTTCTGTGTATTTCTGGTTAGTTTTATTCTGACTTTTATTTTGACTTTATATTATATTTTGTCTGTACAGTTGTAGCATAACCAGTTTTCTCTGGGATCACTAAACATTTTTTAACTTTTTCATTCTACTTTTCACTTTTTTCCCCTTTAAACAACTAAAGCACTCCTGTTAAGTTGCACTTCTTGCTTTTGCTACTGCAGGAAACTTGAACTTAATTGAAATTGGTCGTTCCTCTTCGAGATCTGTTTCGCCATCAAACCTCTAAAATCTTTTTTTTCCCCCTCTCTCTCTTTCTATTTCCAGATCACTCCAGTTCCAGCGGCACACTGTCCTTCCAGCCGCTCCGCTCACAGGGTCCCATCCCCACGGCCCATGTCATGCCCTCCCCCTCCGCCTCCAGGCTCAGCGCTCCCTCGGCCCCCGGAAGCCCCTGGAGCAGCTGCCAGCTGCCCTCGCCCCTCGACAGCCCACTGGACATGAAGGACCCCCGGCCCATACGCCGCTGGTCCTCTCTCACACGGCTGAGTGGCCAGGAGAAGGGCAGCCCGTCCGGCAGAGCCTCGTACCGTGCAGACCCCCACGGCTCCTTGGACCGGGGTCTCCTTTACGGCTACAGGCAGCAGGACTCGCTGAACACAGACACTCTCCTGAACCACGGCCTGCACAAGCTCTCCTCCACCAACCCCGAGCTGCCTCGCTACAGGTCTGATTCCTCACAGGCATCGGAAACACAGTATTTTTCACTGCTCAGACCATAACCATGAGAAATGATGTACAGTACTGTTCAAAAGTCTTTGAGACCTTAAAATCCGTTTACTACTGGGCAGTAGTGTTAAACCAGTGTTAAAACACTAATATTGCAATAAATACAAACAACATTAATACAGTAAACAGTGGACTTATGTTTGGCAAAATGTAAACCATTTTCAGACCCCTTTCCTCACGGAAGCCCAGTGTTACTTGTAGTTCATCAAATACCTGGTTTGGCTCTTTGTACTTCATTAGATTAAATTAGGTGTTCTTCTTATGCAGTTTTATAAAACTAAGCAATGACTGGAAGTATCGAGCAGAAATCTGGAACCAAACCTGTGTTCTTCTAAACAGCTCGTAAAACGACAGCTACTTTTTAGGAGGAAAAAAAATCCTGATACTTTTTGCTGCTTACTCGTATATCAAGAAAATAACAGTGATGTAGTTTTGCCATAGGTGCTATACTCTGACATTTTTATTCAATCTTTTTTTTTTTCTAACACCATGAAATCAACTGCCGTGTAAATCTACTATTTATGTTATAGCAGTTTCATACTGTATAACATAAATAGTAATGTTAATGTAATGTTATAATAATGTATATAATAGTTATGTAATGTATAATTGTTAATTTAATGCCATGTTATAGTAATGTTATATCATAGTCTCACTGTAAAGGGTTCGCCAGGATACTAACAGTAATTAAGTAATTATACAAAGTTACTGGACCTTAAAATGTGAGGCAGTTTGATTGGATTTTACCACAGCGCATAATTAAAACCATCATGTCACTGATATCCCACTATAGTAAACTTTATTACAATACTCCAAATATCACAATACTCCAGTTGTTAATAATAGTAATAGGGCAATATCACCCATGTTTTCCACCTCCAGGTATGACCTGGGCAGCAGCACCACCTTCACTAGGACGGACTCTTCCTGCTCCTCTCCACTCAAGCCCAGCACGCTGGATTTGAGCTACAGTGCCTTACCAGAGAGCAAGCCCACCTCTACGGGCTCGCTGCTGCTGCCCAGCCCGAGAGGACCCTCGCTGGGCCACCAGTCAGTGGGAGGCTCACCCATCCAGCCGGCTGTGCGCACGCAGATGTGGCTGAGCGAGCAGATGGAGTACAGGCCCGGACCGGAGGGCTGCGGCCTCAGCGCCTGGCAACAGGAACAGCAGCAGCGCGACAGACTGAGACAGGAGACCGAGCTCACACAGGTAGGGGGGAAATTGCATCCAGTGGTCTTACCCAGAGAAAATGCAGTATATACTAGTGGCAGCTGGTGGTCTGGTGGTTAGAGAGTTCCCGCTGCAATAAGAAGGTTGTGGGTTCAAATCCCAACACTGCTAGTGTCATCACCGAGGTTCCCTTGAGCAAGGTACCATCCTCACACGCTGCTCCCTGGCGCCCCTCGTTGGTGGCAGCCCCCTGCTTCACTTAGTGAATGGGTTAAATACAGAGGAAGAATTTCACACTGTTCAGACTGTGGTGTGGCGTGTTCACGCATGACTATAAGGGGCCACTTTATATAGCATTAGAAAATTCGTTTAAGGACAAGTTTTCCCATTATTGCCCCAAATCAGACTTCTCTGTCCAGGGCAGTGGTGTTGTATACTATGAAATGTAGACTATTTCATCATCACATTAGGTTCTGTGGATCTGGTGACTGGATGAAGGAAAATGAATGAATGGAACCCTGAAGTTGTTAGTTAGTTGTGGGTGTAGCCCAGAATGTTTTATGATCTCTAAAGTAATAAAAGCGTGGACATTTCAGAACTACTCTTTCCATTGACAAATCAAAACTCCTAAAATATGGGTGGGAAGTTGAGGTGCTTTCGTTGTCTTTATTGGTTTTGGTATGTAGAGTTTTTGGGAGGCTAAAAATGTTCCAAAGATGTTCTCACGTTGCCTCCTGGTGGACAGATTGTGACATTGCAGCATTTGACCCTGGAGAGAAATTGCTCTTTTTGTTCTTGCAGAAGATTGAGAACATTCCTACAAAGGAATGCATACGAATAATATAGTTGGTGTTTACTTTTAAACTTTTCTTCAGAGAAAAGCTGTAACTTAAAGCAGGATTGAGTGTAGTTCTATGCCTTAATTACTGTACAAGCCAGATAACACTTTGTGCAGTAGTTAATGGATCTTTTAAAACTGAATTACTAAAGAAGCCTCAGTTGTACAGATATGATTAGTTATATTTATGTGTTTCTGGTGCTTCAAGACTGCAGGAGCACTAAATCTTTCATCCCATATTTTGTGGAGGTTGCTCTTAGCTACGCTAGAAGCTCCATCTTTACTTTCCCTCCCAATCTGCTGGTTCAGCCTCCTGTAAAGAAACATGAGAGACACTCTGCAGGGATGATTGCCAGTAGTGGTGCTTTATTTTTGCTACATCTACGCAGTGCATCTGTTTTCAGTCATCACTTCAAAGTGCTTTTCAGGAACAATCAATCAACAGTAGTTTAATCCACATGACATTAAACTTTACTGTTAGATGGCCGGTGTCCCAGACATGGATTAGGTTTAATCTTGGACTTTATTGCCTTGCCAATGGTGAATCATCATTGTAAATTCTTTTTATGTTAATCTGGGTCTGGGAAACCGGCCTATACTGTTCTATCCCCCACGTGTTTATCCATTTACTGGCTTTAAATATGGCACAGTGTTTAAAAAAAAAAAAGTCATTCGTGCTAAATATTGAAAGATTTTTTTGGTTACATTTTAATGGTGAAGAAAGGTATATACAAACCAAACACCTACAATAAAGACATGTTTTGAAGGGGCCTGATCATGAACATCTCCATACCTTTAAGTGGTTTTAATTTGCAACTTAATTAATATCCTCTATGCAGTTTACTGCACGTATTTTGTGAACTCACTACCAGTGTGGTGTGCAAGGGTTAGTGGAAAGGGGTCACCTACTTTTGAAGTCCTAATTCTCTTATCTGGCAGTGGATGCGTGTATATATTATAGCTTTAATCTCCCTCTGGAGTAAAAAACACAAGTCTGGCTGTTGAACAAAAATCCTCATCTTGGCTGTAAATGCATTGTGAAAGATTATCCACTAGAGGGGGTCCTCACTTATGGTCTCCAGTGTCTTTTCCAGTGTTTTAACAAGGCTTGTTTGGGAAGATGGTACTAGCAATAGCAACACAAATTTGTAATGGCACTTATAAGGACTAGTGATTGAGAATTCATACACTATATGGACAAAAGTATTGGGACACACCTGTTTACTGGGTTTGGGCTAGACCTCTTATTTCTAGTGAAGGACAACCTTAATGACTCAGCAGACCAAGACATTCTGGACAATGCCATGCTTCCAACATTGTAGACACAGTTTGGGGAAGAACATTTTTTATTCCAGCATGACTGTGTCTCAGTGCACAAAGCGAGCTCCATAAAGACGTGGCTGGATGAGTTCAGTGTGGAAGAACTTGACTGGCCGCACAGATCCCTCACCTCAACCCCATCCAGCACCTTTGGGATGAACTGGAACAGAGATTGTGAGCCAGACCTTCTCCTCCAACATCAGTTCCTGACCTCATAAATGCTACAGAATGAATGAACACAAATTCCCACAGAAACTCCAAAATCTTGTGGAAAGCCTTCCAAGAAGTGTGGAAGCTGTAAGGGGGAACCAACTCCATATTAAAGTCTAAGCAGTTGGTATTTGAATGTAATGTCATTAAAGTCCCTGTTGGTGTAATCTCAATATTTATGTCCATATAGTGTATAGATTACTTATGTGCTTGGATTGTCTATTAAAATTGTTGAGGCCAATTTTGCACAGCTGTTTTTTCACTTAAATCGTGGAACAGATGCGTAACCACAGAAGCTGAGGGAAAGATCAAGGTTCCCCATGGTTCTCTAGATAAGCCTCAAGCCATATTAAAGCTTAAGTGCTTGATGGGCAGGTCAGGTCACATCATCTTGACCAGAATGAGCATCAGCAGCAGCACCACTATGATGAGCAGGAAGTTGAGCAGCAGGTTGAGGCCGCGGTTGTTTGCCAGATCCATGGTGTGAAAAGCAAGGCTGTGCTGGAGGTGTCCAATCCAACGCTGGAGTGGTTAAGCTTCAGGTGAAGTCCTGCCTGGCCTTGCAGTGTTCAGAGGCTCGGATGGTGTTCGGCGTGCAGGGAGGAGGACCAGGCTACACCATGCTGCTGGTCCTTCACATGACGTTGAAAGAGCTGAACACGATCGACAAGAACAAATAAGAGCACAGCACTGCTGTTTTTAATGACAGCTTATCTTTATATAGTACAGCTCTGTTAAAAAAATAAGAGACCACTGCCTTTTATTTTTGAATCAGCGTCTCTGAGTGTGACAAACATTCCATGCCAGTGTCTGTTAAATTCCTACACAAGCACCTCATTCTGCTTTATGAGGTACTGATTAGTG
>JBBJLS010000155.1:386255-404512 GCA_037577275.1 Bryconaethiops microstoma | reverse complement strand
ACACAAGCACCTCATTCTGCTTTATGAGGTACTGATTAATGATCACCTGAATCACATCTTATTTAATGAGGAAAAGTGTAAAAACACTGCTGTAATCAACACTCTCCTCTCACTCCTCTCACACCTCTCACACCTGAAACCAGTTGGATGGTAAAACACTACTAGAAGTTCGTCAAAGGTAATTATTGCCATTTTGTTTAAGAGTAAACAAGCGATTTATTAAAGTTCTGTAAACACTTCATATTTTCTCTTATTTTGATATTTTGTCCTTTTATTTAAAATGATGCTTTAAAGAACAATATTTTTATTTGGAAATGAGGAGAAATATTGTCAACAGTTCTAAAAAACTAAGGCAAAGCTGTTCAGTTCGATACTTGCACCTATAAAAGATAAAACCTGGGGAACTGAACATTTTTGCAGTGGTCTCTTATTTTTTTTCCGGATCTGTATGTATTATGTAAATTGTGAATGTCTAAGTCACATGATTTTACACTTTCAAAAATTTATCTGATGAGCCAGATTTAACTGATAAGCCAAATTTATCTAATGAGCCAAATGTACCCGATAATTTATGTTTGGTTTAGTTTTGCATTGGAGCAATGATGCTTAAATGGCTAATATTTAATGGAAGATTATACCCCAACAATTGCTATTTTACAAAATTATCACATGCTTGTCTGAAGTTTCAAATGCATTATCTATAAAAAAAAATCAACAAAAATAGTACTGTTTTAAACTTTTTGATGTCAAACTGTGTCAGAAACCACATAAGCAAGTCTATTTGGGATTTTATAATGAGGCCCTATCATTGAAAACATTCACTTCTTTGAAATAAAAATTTGATCTTGTAAAGCGTGCTGTTCACATACAAGCCAAGACGTTTCATGTATGGCAACTAAGCTGCAAAAGGAATAAGATACAGTAGAAATATAGGCTACAGGTCTTTAACAGCTCGAAGTGATTTGAGAAAAGTGTGTGATTATTTTGGCTTGCAGTTTGTGTGATTATTATGGTTGGCCATTAGCTTCCATTGCTTGTCAGCTGCATGAACCTCGAAGCTCCAGTGCAAAAGTTTCAAACACAGACCATATCTTTGTTAGTTAAGGGGAACTGTGTAAATTTGATTTAACTTTTTCTTTAAATATGCTCTGTCAGTATCTGCTGAAAAGCGCTCAAACACTCTTTGCTTTGATTATTGTTTTAAACTACAGTGGATTAGCCTAATTAGCGTTATGAGGGACGGATAGATGATGGGACGGAAAGACTACTACAAACACACGCACTCATATCACAGCTTTTATTGTAGTCTTAGTATAGTGTGTCACAGTGCTTTTGGTAAGGGGTGGATAGAACAGTGCTCGGTGCCTTTGAGTCCTTATGGCATGCAGTGAGAAGAAGACGGAGGACGGGAGTGATCGGAGCCTCACAGCTGCTGCCCACGGTGATGACCACCTCCTCATCCCCTGCAGCCCATTACTTTATTCTCCCTTCCTCAGCTCCATCATTCCAGTCTGCTTCTGAGCTACACTTAGAGCTCTAGTATTGTACTGTTTTACTTTTCCTATACTATTTCAATTCAATTATAAAGGTGCATTACTGGTCTTCTTATTATTTGTTTTCTGCCTATTTTAGTCATATCCAATTCAGCCCACTAGCTTTGGACTCTCTGTCACCCAGTACCACCAACACTGGCTGGGTGAAAGCTTCCTCCAAGTTACAAGAAGCATCACCACATCTTTTCTGTCACTTATCAACATCACTGGACAATCTAACACACTTGTAGGAGAACTTTACATCAGCCAACAGATGTCCACATTGGTTAGCATCACACTGAGAGATGGCCATCCCACCCTCTTTTGGACTCCCAGCCACAGAGTGCTCGTTATTTTATTGATTGTGTGGTTGATAACATCATAATTACCTTTAGATTCTGTGTTGACAGGTTTGAATCAGTATGTCTGACTTTTTCTATTGGTTTCAGGTTCAGTGACTAGAATCAGTGACTAACACAGGACAAATATCTTATTCCTTCTGAACACACAGCAATAATTATCACAATAAAATGTCTCCTATTTATGAACGTATCCCACACTGTCCTACTTATGAATATCAATATTGATTTAAATGCTTAATTCTACTGAAAGAATTTCCATTTTGGTTCAGTGAGAAATGTCAGATGACATGCGGTGACTATAAGGGTTAAGGAGTGGGCTGATGGTCACTCTTAGTGCTGCTCTCGTTACTGTACTGGTGTGTTATTTACAGGTTTTGGTGGGGTGAAATTCATGCAGCGTGTGATTAACTCACATACACTTTAATCAAATAAAAAATAAAACTCTTATATGACCCCTTCCCACCCCACCCAACTTGAGACCATGCCCCCTAATCAGCAGCGTCCATGGCCCCAGTGGTTGGAGGGGAGGGGGTGGAGTGGGGGTGCTCCGGCAGCTCACATTAACAAGACAATGATGTAGATGAGCAGCAGGCAGATGAGGATGAGGCAGAAGTTGACGAAGAGCTCCTGCATGTTCTGCTTGGCCTGCTGGGGCACCTCCATGGTGGAAGCCCTCCGGATGGCCGCGCGCGTCATGTGCTGCACCTTCTCCATTGCGGAGGGCAGAGATGAGGGCAGCAGCGCACACTAGTGGCGGCGGAGATGTAGTGCACACAGAGAGAAAGAGAGAGAGAGATGGGAAGAGAGGTGTGGAGGATAGGGCAGCGCCTCAGAAAGAAGTGTGGAGGGATGCAGGGAGTGGATGGAGGATGTGGTGGAGGTGCTCGTGGTTGTCGCAGTGACCGAGGCGGTCCAGGGGTCGACGGACTCCGCAGAACTGAGGGAGGGACCAGCAGAGAAGCTGAATGAGTAAGCATGCACACTAAACGGGACAAGACAGGCAGGGGTGTAACTACTGACCTTACATGACAAGTCTTTAGGAGCCATTTACGTGCATTTTATCATCTGAAATGTTTTTATTAAGTTGTCATGGCTCTGATTTATGTATGACTGCACGAACATGACTGTGGACGATCTATTTATATTTGAGTATGAAATGCTTTTTGTACATATTATTATTTTTACATTCGAAAATAGCTTTATAATCATAATTTGGCCAGAAACTGAGCCCAAATTATTATAATACTTTCCAAATATCAGTGCAGTCGAATCACCACCTTCATGCAGTTTTATATCCCTCCAAACTGGCCATTTGTATTTAAATAACTCATGCAGGAAGCTTCCAATAATCCAGTTTATAGTTTGGCTATGAAACAGTATTTTGGCTTGTTGACGTTGTTGAACTTTCCAAAAGTTTACTTTCAGAAAAGACCTTTTAACCTCATCATTTTTTTGCCTCTAGGATATTTTTGAGGCTTCTTTGGGGACCTGCACTCAGTAACCTTTATTTCCATGTGATGGGCTTTTCCATGCTCTGAATTTTCTTCTTTGGTTTTAATAAGAAGTGCCAGTGCAAAGACAGATAGTTTGTAGATTAATTAAATTGATAGAAAACACACAAACTCCACTTTTCTCCCATGACTCAGTCACCAGAAAACACAATGGTTTCTCTGGGTTTTGTGATATTATCCAGATACTAATTTCCAGAAAAAACACATTTGGAAATAGTGCGGAATGACAAATGCAAAAAGTTTATTTTAAGTCAAAGAAATGTGCACAGTGAACTGTTTTAGAGGCTGTAGTGTTTATTTGTGTGTGTGTGTGTTTATTCTTGGTAGCAAAAGACATTAATAAAACAGGCCTTGGTTTGGACATACTTTGGAGCATGAGTTCTCAAAACGGTCCTCAGGGACCCCAGATAGAGTTTGAGAACTGCTGTTTTTTAGTGGTGTGGTATGTCAATAGTTTTGCCATTTTTGTGTTTGTTTTAGTCTTAGGGCAATACTTACATCACCGCAATATGTAAATGAGCTTCCAGCCAATCACAGAATGTTCTTTGAATGCATGAATCGAACACGCTCCAACAAACAAATTATTCCTGCTACAGAGGCCAAGCTTCCTGTCCAATTAGAGTGGATTTCGTGAATTTCACCTTCACGACCTCAGACTATTTTGGGGCATCTCTTGCTGCTGGAAAGACTAAAGCGGTGCTCACAGAAAGATTAGATGCAGCTATTATGCGTTTTTGCAATAGAGATAGGCCTTGTCTAATTATAACCCCTAAGTATTCCAAAAACTAGAAGCTTTTTCCGCTTGGAGTGAGGCTTATCTTCCTCTCTCAGACTTCTGTTCTTCAACTGGCTCCGCAGCACAGGGGAGCCCCATGGGGAATGTTTTCAGAATCCTTGGCAGTGCAGGAGCAGTCGGTGTATCCTCAAAAGACCCCGCATGACACCAACTGCACTTCCCATGGTTCACACTAAAGGTTATTCTTAGGACTGACCTTTGCCTATCACCACAGAGGGCCATTTCTAAATGAAACTGGCCTTCACTTACTGAAGACTAAGTGCTTTTTCTCTGTCAGGAACTCTCGCACGTCCTCCCCCACTGCTGTTTAAAGCCCTTTTCTTAACTGACAATCGCTGGCTAAAGCTGCACATCGTCTCCAGGTGGAGGGGACACGCGGTTTGTGTGTTGCAGGTCAAGTGTTTAATTAATTGCGGAGAACTTGACCTCTCTCCCTCTTGAGCGGTTTCCCCCCCCCACCCCACACCCCCACCTTCTCTCGCAGATTTGGAGATTAAGCAGACCTTTTTAAGTCCTCACATTAGCTTGTAGGTTATCAGGATTTCCACGATTTGTCTTTTTCAGCGTAGTTTAGGAGCAGGAAACTTGGTTCTACTGTTTCTATCCATTGTCAGATTATTCTTTTCAAAAAGGACAAGAGCACATTTTCTTACTTTTTGAACAAAAGTATTTCACACTGAGCTGTACAGTGTTCATTGGTTTGTACTGGTTTCAATTCTATGAAATGTTTCTAGGAAATGATTAAACATGAGAAAATCTCATATTTCATAGTTGTATTATTTTAGTACAATTCAGACTTTTTTTTTACATTTATTTATTTATTTTACACCAAAAAACTAAATAACACATTGAATTAAAATTAAATTAAATACATTTCATTTAAATAAATAGTATATTGGACATTTCTTGCCTCTGCAGTGCAAGACACTATATGTCCTGCTGTGCAGAGATAACAGGTGTGCTGGGTTTGTGCTGGTGTTGGTGGTGCTGATGGTCTCCTCAGTGTCACCCTGCAGGAACAGCTGGATCCAGCCTGTGAGTGACATTGTGCTGTGATTTGGCACTGCCTTCATCAGGCGCCTGCTTCTACACACATGACTTTTAGCCCTGGAGGTGTTTGTCAACACCACCGCCCATAAACATTCCACTGGTCCAAGTAGAGTGGCGGGAATGATAAGTTCACTCGGAGGCTGTGAACCACGCCGATACACTGGAGGGGGAAATCTACCCTTACATGGTTACTCAAAGCACATCTTCAAGTATGCAGCTGTTATAACCCCATTTATTTAGAGAGCTTTTCAGAGCATCGCTGGGCCAAAGGCAGCAGCGCTTCATCATCAAAATATGAACCGAGAGCCAAAAACGCAGAACGAAAAAAGAAAAAGGCAGGCTGAAAGGAGACGGGTCCGAACCGAAGAAGGAAATCCTCCAAAGAGCTGGCCAGAGATTTCCCAAGTCTGTGTGTGTTTATATGTGTTTTTTCCCTTCTGTGCTGGCAACATTCCTGCACAAATAGAGTCCTCTTGAGGCAGAGGTAGGCGTGCAATTGGCCTGGCCTGCACAGTCAACTTTCCATGATGGCATGGCAGAGCAATGTGCTGGGAGCTGTGGAGGGGCGGGCATCATGGTTTTCGAACCCTCAGAGGACATCAGGGCTCATTCAGAGGTTAGAATGTCTCAGTGACCAGTAGAGAGGCCTGAATCTTATATTCGGATCGGTACGTTCAGCAATACTGAGGTTTGTGATGCACTGAATTTGCTGATTTGGTTTTGAAAATTTGAATCAATTAGAACCAATTAGAATGACTAACAATTATAATCATTCAATTTTGCATCTATTTTCTGGCCAAAATAAACTGACTGGGCTATTTTAAAATGTAAAAAATCCCTCCCCCAACCAAAAATAAAATAATATTGATAGATTGGTATTATCATCTGTCCCATTACTGTGTATATAGTTCCTCCAGTTTATACATTCATTTGATTTAAATAATTAGGAATGGTTCCAGTACAATTGAGTCATGATCTCTGGTCTCTTTTTGTTTGTGTGAGTGATGGAAGAAGAATGCATCTGGCTGCCCTGTTAAGTCTCAAAGACAGCTTACGTATGAAAACCTCTTGTTTATAAGAGTTGTTACATTTATGTAGCTTCATATATCAAATACTCATCTAAGTTGCTGCTGTAAGTGCAGTTTGACTGGGTATTTGTATATAATAAATAGACCCGTTTCTTATTTTAGAGGTCAGGTTTTAAAATGACTTTAAAACTTTTTTGATTGGTTGACAAGAGCTACTACCAGACTAAATCTTAATACGTTAAACAAACGAGACAAACAAGTGATCCATTACTGTTTAATTGTCAGTTTACTTTGAATTATGTCAACAGCGACCGTAACAGCAGAGCGGTGTCCAGAAGTGTTCGGTACGACGGATTTGTGGTGATTGGTGATGAAGAGTGATTTACTTACCTGAGTCTGTGGATGGATGGCCACAGCAGTGCGGTCCAGCCTGTGCGTTTGTATTTATGTCCCTCGTTCTGGTTCAGATGCTGGTCCAGTTGGGTGAGGCAGGGCTCTGGGAGCTTTGTGGAGTATGTTTGAGAGTTTATGGGCAAAAAAAAAGCAAGGGGAGGAGAATGGGAGGGGAAGATAGGAAAACAGAGATGCAGAGGAGGGGTTTAATCCCCTTTTCTCATTTGAGGTGAGAGAGACCGCCGTCTTTGCCAGTTTAGTTACTGGAATGATTTTGATTATTCTGGCTTTATAAACTGAGATAGCCTCTAGGGTCCATGCTTTATTGAGGTCTGTCTTGTTTAAAGCTATGGCCAAACTTTAAACCTCAAAATAACTTTGCATTTGATTAAACATAAATCAAATAAATGATCTGAACTTAAGGTCATCATAATTCATTCACCACACATCAGAAAGCACCCAAACACTGAGAGGTTTGTTATGATCCCCGTCATTCAGGTTGGTTTCAGTAATATAGCTGGTCAGTTGGGCTTTGTGCTTTTTCCATTCACGTTTTTGATGTCTACTCTTTATGCAGACTCTCTTTGTTTTTTAACTGCTCCCAGCTCTTTCTCATGGTCTGCTCCCGGCTGGAGGATTAATGTAGGTATTCTCTTGATGTTGTTGCCAGATAAGTTTGTATGATCTGTGTGACCTGTTTCATTGTCTTTCTTCAATGACCTTTTCGAAGTCTTGACCTTCGCCGTCCAGCAACTCACTCCGAAGAGCGTGGACCTCCTCAAGAGTGCTGCTGGGAACCATTCTGCAGAGTTTCTCTTGTGTTTTTTAGGGGCCCCGAAGATAAAAACAGCTCTGAGTTTCCTCTTCCTTATAAGGCACTTGGCAGGCTGGAGCGGAGCGGTTTCCAAGAGTGCATTTTTAAACAGGCCGTTGACGAGGAGAGGAAGGGCGATCAGGACACCGCTGTGGCATCCGCTTGCTGTTTTTCCCCTGGCTGGGTCGGTACTGTTTTTGGCATGGGGTAGACCACCAGCTTAAATACCCCCTTACTGAATCCCAGGTACTGAATTGAGAATAGAGATGTACCGAATGCCAGAGGTCAACAGTCATGCCGGATGGCCTCTGGCTGCTTAAGAGAGCTGTAGTGAATGGTAAGGTGGAAGTGAAACGCGTGTGCGTCATCTGAGCTGGACGTCCTAAGCCTTTGAGCTGTGGCTTTGTTACCTCCCTTTCGGACCTGTTTTCATGTTCCAGCACGCTGCCAGGCCCCACCGTCCATCCCTGTCTGCACTTCCCCTCATGTTGGAGCTCTTTTTGTTCATTATCATGCTTTGCAACCCAAGTGTTAATTACCCACAGTATTATAGACACAATGGAAAGGGCAGGGGAACTGATGGCGCCGTTTAACTACGCCTCAGTAATGGAGTCTATTGCTTATGGAGCAGCTCATTAAAATGGAGGCGCTGTGGAAGCATGGCTGTTTAAGCTGACCTTGCTCACACTTTTCTTCCTGTTGTGAACTGTTTTCTGCAGGTACTGGCAGGTGCAGTTAGTGTGTGCATGCATTTACAAGCCATGGTCTTGCCCTGTGGCTAGAACTGGAAAGTCTGCTCATTAGAAGCAATTTATCCAGGTCTCGTCACTCCATCCAGGCTCCCTGTCCCACACTTGTTCCTCATCACCAGGTTCCCTCAGGTTATTCCTGGGTTCCTGGGTGAATTGAGTCGGGTCGTCCAAATTGTGTGAGCTGAGCTGCTTAGATACTGCACTGGTCCACAACTGTTAATAAAACATGACTGAAATGGATCTCGCAACAAAACTGGACATTTCCTGTTGGACTGGTTGATATTACAGAATATTTCTTCATATCAGTATTACTTGATATCATTAATAATCAATTTTTATTTAACTGAACATTTGCTTAATTTCAAGTCTGAGTAGTATTTTGAATCCTGAAGAAATTAAAATGCTTATTCTGGTGAAATATATTAATGTATTTATACCCAGAATGTGTAGATGTGTATCAAGAAGAAGATGAAAAATAATAGTAAGTCAACATTTTACAGTCTATACAGCAACTATTGCACATTCACTGAGTTTTTATGTGCAGCTTGTTAAACTTTCACTTTCCATAATTTCTACTCTGAAAGACCTAAATGTTCGGCTAGTCTGTGCTGTTGCAAGTGAATGGCTATACTTTTTCTCCCTCCCTCTACTGACTAGTTAAAAATTGCAGTTGTGTAATTACACAATTGCAGTTGTGTAAGCCTTTACTATTCATGTATTGAAGAAGAGAGTGCGACATTTTTGCAGAAATACTTAAAATATATGTAGCCAATACGTTGAGTATTGTATGATTTAGATTTTATTTTCATATGGTGCACTGATAGATGGCGAAATCAGATACAAACTGATGCAGCATCATCTTTCACCGGAGTTCTCATTAAATCGAGGGTAGGTTGAATGTGTGGAGGCCTCGGGACAGAGAGGCTGCGGGTATGATGAGGTTCAGGGAATTGACAGCAGATTAGCTGTCAGGTCTGGGAGTGGAGCTGCTCTGTGCCACAGCCTGAAGGCATGAGGTCCTGCACCACAGAATGCATAAACCGTCGCTCAGTTTACTCACAGTGCAGCTCCTTTTAGCTCTGCTTACACTCCACAACCTCTCATTTCACTCGCTGTCACTTAGTTGCAGCGCAGCAAAGTGGAGGCCTTTTGGCTTGATATACTGATTCATGCCATCTGAATACCCTGTTCCTGACCAGTGTAACATATTGTTTTCATGAGATTAAACCCAGCTGTTAGCATTGTAGCAGTGTGCAGGGTTACAGTAAAAGCTAAGAAGCCGTGTGTACACATATTAAGTAGATGATGGATTGCGAGCCTGTTGTATGTATGATGCTAGTGCACTTGTATAAGCGGTGAATCAGGAGTCACAGTGAAAGGCTTGGCATTCTGCGTTTTCACTTCATGAGCTTCAGGTCTCCAGCAGCTGTTGCTGGTTCTGGTCGTTGGCAATGTGAAGAGAGACAAATAACCAAAAGTGATAAGGACGTTTGGGAGAGGGGTGAGTTGAGACTGACTTCCAATTAGTCATCAGGTTGGTGCTGTAGCAGGGTGTTTGGCACAGATATTTGTTCCATTCAGATTTTTAAATTTGTGTATTTTTTTTTTATATAGGCAGACACATTCACATAGTACTACTATAATTTACTATAATATTATATAATACATATACTGTGTATATCACATATATCATATATATGCTATAATATCACTTATTAATGGTGGGCAATGATTACAAATTTTATCGCGATTATGGTTTTCTGCAATTAATCGCATAGTTATATGCAAAATTACTTCATTCAAAATAGTGTATTGTGCACTTTTATTTTTAAACTGCTATATGAACAAAAATGCAATAACGTTTGGTTTACAAACACTTATAAGCTTTTTAACACAGTTAAACAGTTACAGTTCAAATATTTCTGTAAATCTCAATTTAAACATTAATGTAATCAAATAAAACTAAAGCTATTTGCAACTGCAGGGCATTCACGATTAATCTAGCCGGTTATAATAATAAAAAAAGTTACCCTCAGAGTCCAGAGAATGGGGGGCGGAACCATATTCGCAACTGCGAAGAGGGACTAACTCCTTATGAAAGTCTATGTATCTGAATGCGGTGTCATTAAAGTCCCTTTTGGTGTAATGGTCAGGCGTCCCAATACTTTTGTTCATATAATATGGACGAAAGTAATGGGACGACTGACCCCTACGATAACCAGCCGAGATGTAGAGCTGCGTGCTGCGCGCACTCACACAAGCCCAAAAAAGCAACGAACTTTCAAAATAAAAGGATTTTTAAGTTCGGTTTGAGCAAAAAATGGACTGTCTGGGGGGGGCCTGAGGACCTGTTTGAGAACCACTGGTTTTGAGGCTCCAGAACAACCTGGGGGTGGATAACCTGAATGAGCACTTTCTCATTTATAGTATTGTGCAAACATCTAAGGCATCCATGCAAACTGTTTAAAGCCATTACATTAGAATAAATGCAAAGAAAAACATAAAGCAGTAAAAAGTATCAAGATTAGTTCTGTTTGTAAAAGTAGTTGATGTTGTGTGAGCTGGTGAGGAGAACACAGGTTCGGTTCCAGATTCCTCCTCGGATCCTCCAGCCGTTGTTTGGAATTGTGAAACTCCATCAGCAGCTCCTGATTTAATTTAATGAAACCAGGTTTCTGCTGAGAACCATAGTTAACACTGAGCTATATTTTGCAAATTTCCAACCTGTGGGACTAATCAAGCATTGTCTTATCTTAACTTATTTAGTAATAGCTTGTAATGTGTAAAAAAAAAAAAAACACTCACCACTCATCTAGTTTTACAATTTTTGCAGGTGCCTGAGATATTACTGTATGTTTGGGTACTCTAAGTGTTTTAAGTAGAATCAGACTTAGAAAACTTTATTGATCCCAGAGGAAATTGCTTCAAATCAGTTTTCCTCCCTTTAACCTTCTTCTCACCTGCAACAACTAAAAAGCTGGCAACTATAAAAGTGAGCAGAATAGATAAGCAGCAGCAGCTTACAGACACTTGGCCAGTTTTCAGACTGCAGGATTTAGGGCCACGTCCAGAGGGTAGCGCTCTATAGTATCAGTAGAACTTGGAACCGGGCCGATCTTGCACTTTAAGTACTTGATTTGGTATTGGAAACATTTTACCAATATAGTGGCACTACTGTAGTATGACATGATGCCCACGCAGAACTGACAGCTTTGTTAACATGTGCCAGAGACACATCATGTAGCTGCTAAGAATGACCTCAGTGTGGAAAACCCTCACAATGATTCCATGTTAAATTAACAAAAAGTACTGAAAGCTTCTTGATGAGCCCCTGAGTCGACCCTTGATAGTGGTATCAAGTAATTTAAATTTGATTTAAGAGAAATTTGCAAAGGCTAAACTAAGGTAAGAAAAATATACAGAAAAGGAATATTCCAACTTAACAAATATTACAGACATTAGAAGCAGAAGCGATATCTGTACAGTGTGTGAAATGTAACAGAATAGAATATATCTTTGCTGAAATGTGCAGCAAAGTATAAAATGCTGGTTTGCTGGTTGATATATAGACTGAAATGACAGACAGCAGGTACCGTGAGGTTGAAAGTCAGTTACTCACAGTTTTGCCCAATGATGCCTGTGGAAACCCAGCAAAGCCTGGACAGGAGCTCAGAACAGTGACACAAGAAGGAAATTTAAAAATTTGTTCGTAATGGTTTTGTGGCAGTTGTGAGTTATTACAACTAGTCAGAATCATATAATTAATGATCGTCTAAGAGAGGAGCACAGAATTTCTACTCTGCAGCGCAGGGCAGCTGGGGACAGCAGGCACATGGTGACAGAACCGCCTGAAGAGTGTCTGAGCTCAGAGGCCTGCACTCAGCTGCTGGAGAATGACAGCTATGCTCTGGCTCCCTCCTCGGCCCGCAGTTAACACAAAGCCCCAGCAGACTGCATGGCGACAACGCTGCACCATACACACCCGCTCTCTTTTCTTTTATTCAGTGAGCTCCAGTGAGAAGGATCACTAGCCTGGATCTTCGGTTTCCGAGTTACATACATACAGAGAATCATTCGCATGCAGTCAAGAACCCGTCTCCAGGCGAGTGAAGAGAGTTGAGGTTAATAATCATTTGCTCGGTTCAGAGAATTCTGCAACACATTCCACATTAGCTAGTCTATGCATCACTCAGACATTTTGCTGTGTCACATCCCTTATTCATGTAGTCTTGCTAGTTGAGGTTGCATATCTGTCACTGACTTCAGCTTTGGCTTATATATATATATATATATATATATATATATATATATATAGACAAAAGATTAGGGACAAACCATTAATTATTTAATTCAGGTGGCCCCTTATTTCCAGTGAAGGCCAATCTTAATGCTTCAGCAGACCAAAACATTTTGGACAACACCATGCTTCCAACAGTGTGGACCCAGTTTGGTGAAGAACCTTTTCTATTCCAGCATGACTGTGTCTCAGTACACAAAGCAGCTCCATAAAGACGTGCTGGATGAGTTCAGTGTGGAAGAACTTGACTGGTCCACACAGAGTCCTGACCTCAACCCCATCCAGCACATTTGGGATGAACTGGAACAGAGATTGTGAGCCAGACCTTCTCATCCAACATCAGTGTCTGACCTCATAAATGCTACAGAATGAATGGATACAAATTCCCACAGAAACTCCGAAATCTTGTGGAAAACCTTCCAAGAAGAGTGGAATCTGTAAGGGGGGACCAACTCCACATTAAAGTCTATGCATTTAAATGCAATGTCATTAAAGTCCCTGTTGGTGTAAAATGATGAGGCATCCCCATACTTTTGTCCATATAGTGACTACAGATTTGATTTGACTGTCTGCAGAGTCTTCACAAAAGACCCCAGGTGAAAATTTACCATTACTATCAGTGTTTATATGATTTTTAGACAAGAACCAGTTTCCTCTGCTTCCAGTTTGTCTCTTGCCATTGTAACAGTAGCTCTGGTGCCTTTAGGCCTCCTCGGCTGTTGTGTTTAGTGTGACTCTGCCTTCTTCTTCAAATTGACTCATTAGCTTTATGATGCTGGGCCAAATCTAACAGAGAACATGGGTCTCCTGAGCCTCTTTTGGTCAGGAACAGGCCTCTCCAGCAGCTGCAGTTTATTTCTGATACTGCCCACCAGTTTGCTGCTTATTGATATAGTTTGCTTAGTGTTTCCTTGTTTTTATTGTTATTGTTGCTGTTGAATGGTTGCTTAATGTTAAAAGTTGGACCTTGAGACGTAGTTGTGTCCATAACCTTCTGCGTGCAGGCACCAGTCTGGTTCCATCAGTGGCCCTCAGGAGCTTGTTTACTGGTCCCAGTGTTCCAGTACATACATGGGATTTTTTCTCTCTGTTTATATTTTTAGAAAAAGCAGAAAGCGAGCTGCCTGCGGGACCATGAAGTGATATGGGTCATTTTAAATAGCTGATTATCAGATGACAGATCTACTAAAGCGCTCTCTGTGGTGTCTCAGCCATGTCCATTGACTGCAGAAGCAGAGTGGGAAACAGAGTGGCTCGAATGCCAATCTTTCCATTACTCTCGTAGTTTCCCTGTGGTGTAAACAACACTGCTTTTGGGGTTTGCAGTCACTTAGATATGCTACGATACTGTACAAAATTTTTACAATACACAGTATATTGAATATTTTTTGACATATGATATGTTCCAGTTGACTGAAAAGAGTTAGCAACTCTACAAAAAAAACGTATCATTATAAATAATCTCTATTTATTGTTTTACACAGCGCGCTGCACTAAACAGGACTAACTTTGCTCTGTTTATAGTTAATCATGCAGTAGTTCAGTGTTCTAGAAGTACTGACAACGTCACAATAAGCTCAGAAAACCATATTGTGACATAATCAAGCACATTACTGATAATGTAATGAATGATGTGCTCTAGCTCCCCTTCTCCTACATTTTGTTTGTTTCATTTTCGTTTGCACATGTGGAGATTTTAAACATCTGTGTTTGTGAGTAGAAGAGGATACATTTTATCTTGTTATTATTGGTGTATGGTCAATTTTAAAATAGAAAGCGCATCACTGTTTTCGATAGAAAAAACATTAAATTCAATTAGATACATTAAAAACTGCGTAGTTATATGATTATTTAAGCACATTTAAATATTCATGTAATATCAGTCAGATCTACAGCAAAACAACAATAACTGTAGATTAATTTCCAGGAAATTACAGCAGCCTACAGTCTCTTCTCAAACTTGAATGTGTCTCATGTGAGAGAAGGCGGATTGAATAACATTGTCCATCAGTACTTTAAAACCTTATTCAGTGTCAGAAAGTTCAAAAAGATTCCTCACTACCACTTTAACCAAGAAAATGTGTTGTGGGGCAGAGATTTGTTTATTTGCACCCAAAAAAAATCTACCAGCTGAGATTAGACAGGCAGTATCGTGCAAAACTTTTATATTTTTCTTATTCCTTATTTTGTCGACTTTTATTATTACTTTTCTTGCTATTATATTTCCTTCTATGATTTATTATTTTTGCTTTTTTTTTTTATTATAAACTGGTGTTTGTAGGATTGATGACCGTTACTGTTTGTTTCTTCTTTTCATATTATTGTACCATATTAATGCTACTTTTAGTTTGTTTTGTGCTTTTATTTTATTTACTTTTATTTTTGCGCTATATGCTAGAAGTCAAACGTTTTGGCACGCACAAAGATTTCCTTTGCATGTTACTCTCTTAACATGTACTTAAAATGCAATCTATATTCTTTTCTAAAAAGTTAATTTACGGCATGTGGGTTCCTTTATTACCCAGAATGTTTATTATTCATCAGTACTGACCTATAAAAAGCCACTTACTTATAATGTGGATCACCAGACAGGTGTTATATATTTAATGAGGTATGAAGTCACAGTCAAATGGAGGAAACAGTGAACGAGTGTGTTTAAAGGGCAGTCTAGGATTTGACTCGGCATCACCACACAACCAGTTAACAGGATTCTGGCTCCTCTGTTGCGTGTCCAGAGCATGTTGGGAGATGTGACGACATGCCTGACCTGTGTAAAGTCTCAGACTGACGGCTCCTCTGCAGCACTGCCTTTTGGCACCTAGCGCTCGAGAGACTGAGAGATTAGTCACTCGGTCACATACAGACTTTCTGTCATCCCTCACTCATCACACACACACACACACACACACACACACACACACACACACAGCAGGAATGTGAACTTGAGGACCAGCTGTATGGAAACCTTACATGAACAGTCTTCTCCACTGCTCTGTGAAGATAATTAAACAGTTCTCTTTAATAATGAGCTGCTTTTTACAGGCCAAAACTCAACTGACATCATTGGGTCTAATTCTCGCTAAATCGTTATATAATGATGATATTTATGATGACTATTGATAATTATATTGTCACTTTAATGTCAAAACCTATATTGTTTTTTGTTTATTTTGCCCACCATTTAATAACAATGTGTTTAATTTCCACCATTTCCCACCAATTAATAACATTGTGTAGAATGTTTTATGGCGAATAGACTAAAAGAAGTGGTCTAAATACCTCAGATAAAATTTAATTACAATAATTTACACAGAATTTACACACCTTCTCTTATAAAATAACCATTTTGGAGAGAGAAACCTTGTTTAAAAAGTGTTCGTTGCATGTATTGAATGGAACGTGTGTATTGATTGTATTGTTGTGATTTCTGTTGTCTGTGCAGATGCTGGGTGGGATGGCTCTACCTGTGAACACTCTGGTGAAGATAAAAGAGGGGCTGCTGAGACAGAGGGAGCTGGAGATTGACAGGTGGGTGAAGATTTTTAATAAATATTGGTACATCATATTTAAAACCAGAAGTAAGTTATATGCTGTTTGAAGAGTTTATATTTCACCCTATTGGAAAAGACTTTTCGGGTTTTGAAATGTTCCAACACAGGATTTTTCCTTAATTTGCTTTTTCCTTGCAGTAAATGAGCTGTACTGGAAAGATTTTAATCTGAGAGGTTTAGAGACTCCCTAACTGTATTGTCTATACCTCAATCTGCAGTAATATCTACATTTTGTACTATAATTCACTTTTAAAAGTGTATACATAAACACTAAAATAAATTTATGAGGTTAGTGTACTGTATGAATCAGATATTTTTTTTCTACAGAATTATTAGTGTCCAGTTTTATTCACTAACTTCTTCTCCAAACTGGGAAACTCAGCACACTTAGATACACCTGCCCGTTCTCTTTGACACTGATATTTTCTACATTTCTATGTGACTCACTTAATATTTACTTAAAATACACTCAATATTTGCACACAACCAGGTAATAGGATGTCAGGCATACACTGTTACATATTCTTTCCATGTTATAAAGGAAACCTGTTTTATATGACATTTTATTTATAGTTGTACACTCAACATTTCCCCAGGTATAAAAATCTGCAAAAATAAATGGATAAATGGTAAAAACCTGTGGTGTGCAATAACTTTTAACTGGCAGTGTACCCAGGCTGCCTTGGCATTTTTCCACTGGCAGTGTACAGCGCTGTATTAGCACTTTTCCACTGGCACAAGGAACCGTGCTGTACCGCGAACTAATGTTTTTTACAAATACATTACAAATAAAGCGACCCCTACCCGAGCCGTATTTAAGCTGCTTGATGGCAGGGCCAAAAATGGGCCGCAGCCAAGCTGAGAGGGTCACTGCTTTCTGATTGGTCAAAATCACGACATGGAAAGAGGCCAATGTTTTTTTTATCATCACAAACTAACAACTGGGAAGTTGACGAAATGCAAGCACGACTGTCTGTTTGGGCTGAAGTGGGAGTTTTCTATGACGCTAATAAATTTATCTTTAACGTGAAGGTGATCCAGGACATCACTAACAAGTTATCTGGGTTCGGTATAAACACATGAATAAAGAACGCAGAGTAAAAAAAACTCAAACAAGACTAAGTAATAAAGTAAGTAATAAAAGACCACAATAACAAAAGCGGCTCGGACAGAAAAAACAATTCGACTCCATGGACGCGGTTTTGGGACGACCGGCCACAGACTGTGTGGAGAGAATTGAGTCTGAAACTCCGGGCTGAAATACACTAGAAAGTTAAAACATGCTGCAAGTTCTGTACCATCACAGTAGAGTTTAGGTCAGAGCACAGTTCCTGTGTGTCTGCTCCTGTATGCATACTAATGACACATTAATATATGTCTATTTCTGTATAATTTAAACGCTGATTTTGTCCTCCTGCCTACTTTATAATCCACCCCATGAATCTCAATAGCCCAAAATATCCCTTATAATGGACCCGGTTGGTTTTCCCAGTGCCGTTAGGGAATGTGTGGCTGTATAAATGACAGGGTGTTGACGTGCTGGTGAACGTGGTCAGGAATGTGCCCCTACTGATTGCTATGGTGACCTTGAGCAGCTGTGCTGATGTGCGCATGTTGGCACACACATGCGCTCCATTCAGCCCTGAACACGGAGGCCGTGCCACATAGCAGACTGGCACTGTTAATCCTGCTAGTAGGCAGAGAGAGTGCAGACTTACACATATACAGTGCTGTGAAAAAGTTTTTGCCCCCTCCCTGATTTCTTTTTTTTTTTTTGCATGTTTGTCACACTTAAATGTTTCAGATTATCAAACCAATTTAAATATTAGGCAAAGATAACCCAAGTAAAAAGAAAATGCAGTTTTAAGTGATGATTTTATTTATTAAAGAAAAAAAATTATCCAAACCTACATGACCCTATGTGAAAAAGTAATTGCCCCCCCTGTAAAATCATGAAGTAACTTTGGTTAATCACATTGTTTAGAAGGCTGAGTGCAATTCCACACCCAGGCCTGATTACTGCCAGACATGCTGAATCCACAGATCACTTAAAAAGTACACTAACAGATCCCAGAAAAGGAGAGACATCATGCTGTGATCTAAAGAAATTCAGGAACAGATGAGAAACAAAGTAATTGACATCTATCGGTCTGGAAAAGATTACAAAGCCA
>JBBJLS010000155.1:368967-382693 GCA_037577275.1 Bryconaethiops microstoma | reverse complement strand
TATGATGGTGTGTGTGAAGGTGTGTAGATGTATGATGGTGTGTGTGAAGGTGTGTAGATGTATGATGGTGTGTGTGAGGTGTGTAGATGTATGATGGTGTGTGTGAAGGTGTGTAGATGTGTGATGGTGTGTGAAAGTGTTTCACGATTGTCTGGGACAGAACAAAATAAAATGTTGTATACTAGGCATTAGACAGCCACGCAAAAGCGTAAGTGAATGTGAGGGATCTAACTGCGTCTTTACGATATGTCCTTTGCATTTTTAGGCAAAAGCAGCAAATTCTGCAGCTCCACGCCAGAATCAGGGAAAATGAGCTGAGGGCACAGCAGGTCCTGCAGAACCAGAGGGGACGATGTGAAGATTCCTTTCTGCTAAAAAACAAGGTATACTTCCATAGTGATTAGTGAATGAAACAAGCTATTATACAGGGGTAATGTGGCATGATAAAGCTGCTGTTACTTATCCTGTGGGCTGTGCCCTTCCTCAGGAGTGTCCGTTTGATAGCCCTACGTCCGGACACAGTCCGCAGCCTCCGCTGAGCGAGCGGAACACGCTGTGCTGTGAGAACGGAGAACTGGCCCGCAGACTGGCTGCTGCTGAACTGGAGGTCATCCACCTCAACGAGTTCCTCAAACAAAACACACAGAAATACACTGAGGACATCAAGAAGCTTGAGGAGAAGGTGAGCATCAGTTATCAGAGAACTGATTTTATTTTTTTATTCTTTTTTAAAACTTACAATTCTTATGCCTCACTGTGTGGAATCATCTACTGTACAATGTGCTATCGCTCAACTATGAAAGATAAAACATGCAGAGGTTGGAAATCCCTTCATCATATGGCATGCGGTGGAACTCAAGATATGTATAGCCTTACCTTTTAATTATAATTTGAACTAAAATAATTATAAAATGTATCTGTCGGTTTCCATTCCACCTGTAGAATATGGTCTGCAGTAAATGGTCTGCAGTAAGAGATGCAGATTTGTGTTTTCTGTAGAGAATGAGAACTTGTCAAATTAATGTCATTTGTCCAGAGCACCCAAACCTTTGCGCAAGACAGAAGTTGCATGTTTTTCAGTTTTTAAGATACATATATATATATGTGTGTGTGTGTGTGTGTGTGTGTGTGTGTGTGTGTGTGTGCATTATAATGTGTAAAATTGCATATATATTACTTTTAAATGTATAATACATATGGGACATATTATTTCGTATAATAAATCCCTGCCTCGTAGGCCCCGGGATAGGCTCCGGGTACCCGCGACCCTAGTAAGGATTAAGTGATTACAGAAAATGAATGAATACTTACATATATAATAATACATATGTGACATATTTTTCTACATGTCTTTATATGTATATGTTTCACTCAGATGAAGACGCGTGATCGCTACATCAGCAGTCTGAAGAAGAAATGCCAGCGAGAGCAGGAACAGAACCAGGAGAAGCAACAGCGCATAGAGACTCTGGAGAAATACCTGGCTGACCTGCCTTCACTGGACGAGGTGCAGACACAGGCCCAGCAGGTACACACATCCGCCCTCGCTCCTCTTCTCCACGATCCAGGAGCAGATCCTCTGGCCTCAGGCTCTTAGTGACTCTAATGACTCGAAAGATCCTTCCACTGTGTGCGGACTGACATTTCGTTCTCGCATTTGTACACAATCTTTTACCTTCAGTTTTGGTAATAGCTGTTGTAGACTTAACTTAGTTGTATCCTCACCTGGGCAAGGTTTTTTTTATTTCTCAGCCTTTATGTTTGGTTCCTAAATCCAGTTTGACATGATTTCAGCCAATTAGAGCATAATGAACACATTTCAGCACTAAACCACTGCAGGACCACCTGCTCCCCAGGGCCTGTGCTAATGCAGCAATAATTTGCAGCTAATGTGACAGTGTGCTCCCTTTATTGTTTAAGGAGAGGCTCACTCACATTTGATTTAGTCCCAAAAGTACAGAAGCTGGAGAATTTATGTAATCTGTTTGAAACAAATATTTGGTCACAACCTGACATTACAAGCGTAGCAGTTAGAGTCCTTGCTCAGAGGGCGAAGCCATTGAATAAACTGAGCTGATTAGATTAACAATATGTTCTGAGTTGTTTTATACTGTAAATGGCAAAATACAGCCAGCAGATGTCAGTAAAACTAATCAAAGAAAACCTCTACATTGCATCCTGGAGGCAGGTTAGAAATTTCTCTCCATGGAAAGACACCAAAGCCTTTACATTGGACAGAAATTGTAAAATTGGAATTTTCTTTACTGTTGCACATTTTAATATGTAAATTTCCATCAGACCCAGGTAGGTGATTACAGTATACCTGAATTTTGAAAACATCACAGGCTGTGATTGTACTTGTGTATGCATTTTCATGAATAATATGTATTGTGTGTGTTTGTGTGTGTCAGCTGGAGGAGGTGCAGTGTAAAGCACGGGCGCTGCAGGACACAGTGGCCCAGCTGGAGCAGAATTTAGAAGAGAGCCGATCTGCTCTGCAGGAGAAGGACGTTCTCATCGAGAGTCAGTCCGATAGGGAGAAGGAACTGGTGGCTGCTGTGCAGAGGTAGATCTCTCAAAACGCATGTTACAGAGATATGAGGTGATGCGATGATAGGATAGCATTATTACGATAAATTATGTCATGGATAGCTTTCCTATGCATATCAAGCATATCGCCATTCTTAAGGAACACTGACCAGCTGCACATTCCGTTAAACAGAGATTCCATTAAATAGAGAAATTACTTTCGAGTAGCTGCTGCCTTGTAGGAGTGATGTCAAATCCAGCATAGATCGTAACTGGTTCTGTATAAAATAACAATTTGGTGAAAAATCTGAATTTAAGCTGCTGCAATCCTAAAGCAGTTCGTTTAGCCATGATTAAAACTGCACATTTCTATATAGAAGTTAGTTTTCATGTTTAGTTTGCTGTGTACTCTGCATTCACACGATGTAAATAATGTTACTGAAAGTAGTCAGTACATTCTGATGGAGCTCATTTTGTCCACTCTTAGCTGTAACAAAATGCAATACATGAATTATGTTATCCATTTGTCCACCCTCATGTTATTTATCAGCAATGTGCATGAAGAGAAACAAGAGGCAAAATCACTGCCTAACACTCTATTGAAGCATGCAAACAACCAGACTGGAGCCGCAGCCTGAAATTGCACGTTTGATTATTGACGGTGGATATAATTTGCTCATTGATATGTTGAATTATTTTGGTGTGTTATTTGTAGGCACTCTTTTGCTGGCAGTAATAACCTCTAAAGGGAAAGGGCAGAATGTGTATAGTACTTAAATGTAATATGTATCCTCTCTAGTCAGATGTCAATTATATTAAAGCCTCTGTCTGGAATCCCCTGCAGTTTGCAAGAGAAGGTGGAGAAGTGTTTGGAGGATGGAGTCCGGCTGCCCATGCTGGACCTGAAGCAGCTGGAGAAGGAGAACACTCGTCTGCTAGAACAGCAGAGTCAGAGTAGCAAGGTAAAACACATCAGCTCTTGTCACAGTGGCTTCCACTGCATATTACATGTATTGAATGATAGCTGTTATCTCAAATACTTACAAAACATACTTTTAGGACTGATTAGAAAAGTCCTTGAGAACACCATCATTTGTGTTGTTTACCTACATGTTTTTGCGTTCTCTGCTTATTTGTTTTCACTCCTTTTGCGTATTCTCATGAATGTTTCCACAAGTGCACCTCTGACACCCACGCAGCCACCCACAGGTCCACACTCTTCTGGGTTTTAGCAGTGGGTAATTGCTTAATTAACAATGCTCTTTGCTTGCAGCTGATTGACAGCCAGAAGAAGCAGATTGACAAGCTCACCCTGGAGTTGACGGTAAGAAGTTCACGCGATAGAGTAAATATTCAATTCAATTTTCTATAAATAGTGCTTTTTACCACCAAGTTGTCACAAAGCAGCTTTACAGAGTCTAGGTTCGAGCCCCTAGTGAGCCAAAGGCGACAGAGGCGAGGGAAAACTCCCTTAGCTGGAGGAAGAAACCTTGGGAGGAACCAAGATTCAAAAGGGGAACCCATCCTTCTCAGGTCGACCCGGAGAGAACGAAAAGAGAATCCTTATGGGGATGAATAACAAGAGTAGGCCTTCATGAACAAGATTATCAACAGATAGGCCATCTACGGCTAACAGAGTTGGAACCACTAAGTGTCCATAGAGGTAAATTTTGTTGAAAGGGTGACTGAGAGTCTGTAGTCCAAACAGGACCAGGAGCAACAATCTCCGCTGGAGCAGCAGTTGCCCTTAATTGGGGTAGAGCACGTGTTTAGTTGTGAGCTACAGTAACCAGTCGAGGGGATTTAGGCACAGGGCCTCAGCGATTGCAGGCCTGGGAAGGTGGTATCCTGGGGTCCCATGGTGATCAGTCGGGCTAGAGAAATATTCCTTTTTCACTGGCACATGACTGCTGTGAGATCTGTATGGTGATCTTATAGCTACATATAGCAATAGCTTAACAAATATTGTGATTTATTCGAGTTTATTTGCATATCGAAGCCGTCTGCCATATTAGTATTGCTGAGGCCTGTCCCGTAATAACAGTTAACAAATGATTTACTGCGTTGAGGGCAGGGCTCAGCGCTGTGTTTCTGTGAAGGCTGGATGCATGACCAGGTTTTATGATGAATCTGTGTAATCAACCCCAGCAGGCTCTGCCTAAGTGAACGAGGTGACTGAGTGTGCTCTGTGAAATGAATGCTGTGTCATCCTTTCTGCGTTTTCTTTCTTTCTCTCTCTTAGGCGATGGAGAAGAGGCTACAGAAGGAAAGGGGGCTCACACAGGAACTCCGCAAGCAGCTGGCAGAGAGAGAAGAGGACCTGGAGATTCTCTCCAAGGCACAGACATTTACTGGCTTTTTTTTTCTTATAGCAATGAATTTTTCAATATCATTCAAAACTCATACTTATATGCACATACTAATGCTCAAGTCTGAGTAGTATTTTAAACCTTGAGGCAAACAAAAGGTTCATACTTCTTCCTCTACATTACTGCTTTATACGAAAATACAAACCAGTTCCACTGTGTAAAGGACCTTTTGCAGCCACAATCTCCTCTTGTCCTGAAATGTTCCCTCACAGGTTTTTTTGCACGCCATAATTTGAACACTGAAAAAAAACTTAACTCTCCTTAGTGTCCTGCGGGTTTGTGCTGTTGTTAGTGAATGGTTTCTAATTCTTCACAGTAAAAGTAGTGGCTGTTCAGAATTCAAGACTCTGCTGTTAAAAGTGGTTTGAGAGACAGAATGGCATAACAAAAAAAATACCTCAAACATGCATTATCGTCCAAAATACGATCATTATCGTTACGGTGTTAATGTCCACGCGTACTGTGAGACCTGCTCATGTCTCTCCTCGCTGGCCGTCATTGTGAAATGATCATGGTTATGGGGGTTAGGCCTTGATTGAAGGCTCATTTCTGTCCCATTACGCGTTCTCCTCTCTTCAGTGTTCCTCCCTTGTGCTTTTCATAGCAGAAAGGGTCATGAATAACCCAGCTGGCCCTCAGCACACAATTATAATTCATGGTGTGATTTTTCACGTAGCCGTCTCAAGGTGAGAGAGACAGAGCAGGGCATGCGCGCGCACACACAGCCCAATTCGTGCAGGCCGAACCACACAAGGCTCAAAATGACAACAGAGGAACCTTGTGTTATGGCCATCTATTACCCAGCTGACAGGGCATTGAAGCCCATTATCAGCAGGGATGTTCCACTCTCTGTCTTGCACTCTATACAACCCACACACTATCTCACACTCGTACACACACACACACACATATGTGGCTGCAGATTTGACCTCAATGACCTTAAGCAGTACCGCTCACAGTCATCGCAGATTATCTGTCAGTGACTGACAGTTCAAAAAGCTGGATCATCTTTTTCAGTTTTATTCTGTCCCCACAGCGCCTCATGGTTCACAACTGTCACAAGCGCATTTTGTCGATGGGTTGTGATAGCACCCATCATCACGTTTCACACATTTAGCTTTCATATTTTGTTTGAAACTGGCAACTTTTATTGTCTAGCACCAGAAATTCACAATGTGCCGTGATTTTTTTGGAGAGTAGTTGATCTTTCATCATCTGACATAATTGGAGGCAATCAGCAGACCCTCACCTTCACTCAGCGTGGGCGCGATCGCCAGGCCGCTGCTGCAGGAGATCAGAGTCGCAGCTCCTCATCATCACTCCTGATACCGAAGCCTGAGCTCAAGCTCACTCCAGCACTTCAAAACGCTTTTGGAATCCGTCACTCACCGTTGAGTAAGGCTGATAAATTTCCAAAACAACTGCTTGAAATTCAGCACAAGTTTCGTAACTTTCAATCGAGTCTGTCCTAAAAGCAGGACACCTCATGAGGCAGCGCAGTAAGAGCTTATTGAAACCCCAGTGCTCTAATTCACAATCACATGGCGCATGCACACACGTCTACACTTTGTATTCACACACATCCATTTGAAACCCAGCAGCAGCAGCTGTCACACTCGGCTTGAGCACTTCTCAACATGCTCATGTGGTTTCTTCCCAAAATAACGCGCTCTAATAGACAAACCTCAGCTATTACAAACCTACTTGATGGCCATGTTTTCCAAACCACTGACAGCAGTTCTGAACATAGATTAGAACCAAACACATCCAGACTGTCATGACTGAATTTAAGATAACTCATCTCATTTCACTGAATTTATCAAAATGTGTGTATGTATCTGAACAACAGTCAATCAGTAAAGTCCCCACATTACAGCAGATGCAAAATTAATTAGTAGTGGGACTGTGATTTGCTTGTGTGTTTTGCTACTCTATGCAGATGCAATTATACCACCATGCAAAATCACTTTTGATAATCCTTTATTTCATATACAAGGATAAGGAATACAAAGTGCATCTAAATGTTTTAAACTCTGTAATAAAAGGTAGTTTTAGATGTTTGTTTCGATTTTTTTGGGAACAACTAGGTTATTAAATGACAGAATAGTTCCAGTCACCTTTACAGCCACACTTATGGCTTATTGCAAAACAAACAAAAAAATGTAATGCAATTATCTATTTGCAGTATTCTTGTCATGTAATCTGCCTTGAGATTGATCGTCACTTTTGAAAGGTTCAGGAATTGAATGAAGATGTATCGAAGCGACAAAAATGCTGAACTGTGTCGATCCCTGATCCTAAAACCTGTCTTTAATTGTGTGTATTATGCTTTTTGTATGTTCAGAACCAAAGACAGGAGGATGATGGAGTGTTGCGACCGCCCCCAGGCCCTGTGGTGCAGGAGGCGGGGCCCTTACTGAAGGAGATGTCTCTGTGTCTGCTGGATTTAAAGGCTCTCTGCAGCATCCTGACTCAGAGAGCTCAGGGCAAAGAGCCCAACCTGGCACTGCTGCTGGGCATCAAATGTGAGTCCTCTATCCATACAATTTGACAAACATAATATGGGGGTGCTCGAGTTACATTTCGAGTTTACAGCACTCACTCAGCTTACACCATTAGCCTCGTACTTACGGACTATGTGGATGAACTAGTTTGGTTGAGTGCGGTGGAAGAATGTGCAGTAACGAGGCATATGAGTGAGGGAGTTTTCCTTTTCCTTAGTTGTGTTTTTATGATTTTACAGCTGTGTTAGTATCACTAAGTGACTTAGACTAGGGTCGACTTACACAGAAATTCGGGTTACATCACTGTCGAAGGATGTACTGTGGCGTGACTAGAGGACCCCGTTTATGCAAAATAGGCGACTACAAACTGTTGCTTTTGTGACGCAGCAAAATACACACACAAAAAAAAAAGGGTATACAAACATCGACAAACAGACGAGGCTTGAGTGAAGGACAAATTTAGCTTAAAGCTCCATAGAACCTAAATCTGTGCTTTTGTTCGAAGTAGGTTAATCTTGCTCTTTTGGGCAAATGGTCATCTTTGGCATATTTTACCTTCTATCAGTGTAAACTGGTTATGCTACCGAACACATCATTGAATCTGGAATATCTAAAACCTGTTATGGCTCCTCTTGCCCTCTGCGTTTGAGTCAGAAAACTTGCAGAGTGAAAACTAGCGAGAAGTCTAATTAACAAGCGTACCAGAGCTGGGTGGGTTCCAGGTCTCTGTTTGACCAGTTGACCACACCAGCATACCCTGCTTGCACTGTATCATAAAAGTTAAATGTATAAATAATGAAATGAGTAAGAATCTTGTCTTCTTTCAGACAACACTCTATAAAAGAGTCATGTAGTGTCCATTTCACCTATTTTCCCCCGCTTTGCTCATATTGTGTTTAGTTCTGCTTTTGTGGTGTTGGGAGTGTTGTACTGAGGGCTGTCAATCAGGTGCCTTAAATATTAGGGGGTAAGGTAAGTAAGTTCACTGATAGGTCTGATCATATACATGTATACACACACAAGGTGTGGGACTTAATAAAATAAAAAAAATCGAATTAGAGGCTTTGTAATTAATTTTGATTAATCGCATTTAATCGCACAAGAAAATTTGCCCAAAAGCACAATTTTTTTAAATTTATTTAAAAGGGTTTTAGTGGGCGATAGAATCAAATAATAGACATGAATATTGTAAACTCAAGCTCTTAATTTCTGAGGGGGAAAAATGCATTTAATCTGCATTTCAATTCAAAACAGAAACTAAAATAATATCCCTGGCTAAAATTGGGCAGACTTAAAAATAAAGTGCTACTTTAAGTACATTTTCAGAATGCTATTGTCTTTAAATAATAAAAATTTCAACAAAGTGCAGTTTTTCTTCTTAAAAAAACAAGTCAGAAACATAAAGGGTAATTTGATCAGCTTCACCTTTAAACTCTGAGTAACCTTACCCAAAATTATTTTGTACATTAGGCTAAACAGTGTGATCATTGAACATTTTAGTGCAAAAAAATAAACCCACTGAACTCACAATACCTCCATGCTTACTGTCTCTTTCAGCCAGTTACTAACTAGCCTGTTCACATTTTCAGAGCTCAAGGCAGCTCTCTTTTTTGTTACTATGTGACCTGCAAGTGAGAACAGTCTCACATAGGACAGAAGTGGCAGGACTAATCAGATACTTGCGGGCCAGGACAGACAGCTGTGAGTAGGTCCTGCTCCACTGGACCACCACTGCAGCGGGCAGTCTGTCTCGCTGAGGGTGGATTCTGCCCTGTACAAACTCAGGGCCCTGTTACACAGGGCTTCGTCGTCTGAAGACAGTGAAGAGAGAAGGTGGTTCTTTGTCTTTGCTGGCTCCTTTGTGGTGGCATCTGTACACTGTTCCTGCAGCAGGGCCTCAAGGCTGGTCCAAACCTCTTCTCGCTCTCCCCTTATACATCACTAAACCCACTATCAGCAACTGCAGTGCTTACTGTTTCACTTGGCTTTTTTTTTTTTTAGAGCAAGAGCAGTAAAGTGATTCTGGTGCTGTCCAAACTGTCTGATTCATCTCACTGCTCTGAATACATTCACATCCCACCTCACACACACACACTTTGCTGAGTGCGTAACAGTTAAACATGAAATCTGCTACCTATAAGTCTGAACTTAAAAGCGGTACACCCTGAAAACCAACCTTCCACATGCACACTCCACTCCTCCACAGCATGTAAACTGGTTTTCACCCGGTAGGTTTATATAAATGAGGGTCGGCTGCTTTTTAATGTTCATCATTTGATTTAATACATTTCAATATAGCAAAAATGAGTGGCTGAGAATGTGCCTTATATTAATGTTTCCATTTTCACTTCATTAGAGCACTGTTATTCCAATGCCATATTTATTATTAATAATAATAATAATAATACTGCAGGTTCGCTTATGAGGAATGTGCTTTTCCTCCCTGCTCCCATTCAACATAAACAGAGTTGCTGTGGTCTGTTGAATTTGTTCAACACCTGTTTATTGTGTGTTGATGCGTTAAAAAGAAAAATGTCACTTTTTCCATTAAGTCTATATTTTAGTTTAAAAAGTTGTTTTGAGGTTCCACTTCATTTCTTGTAAGTGAACCCAGTGTATCTGTATTATAAAATATGGTATTTGAATTACTTTAATAGACTGAAAATGGAAACATTAACAAAGGCGTATTCTCAGATATAATATTGATTCAAATGAACTGGACGCGTCCCAGTGTGACGTTACAAAAAGAGCCCAGATGACGTTCATGTTTCTCTTTGTGAGCCTGTTTTTCTCATTCCAGCTATGAGCTGCTCAGGTGAGGAGAACGAAAAGCCGCCGGTGGAGGACAGCTTGCGGGCCAAGCTGCTGGAAGTGTGCCAGCTGAGGAAGGACATCGACGACCTGCGCACCATCATCTCCGACCGCTACGCGCAGGACATGGGGGAAAACTGCGTGACGCAGTGAAGCGCCCGCTACAGGCCGCCCCTCCACTCACAGAGGACAACAAAAGGGAAACAATAATAATAAAAGAGCAAACTGAGGTCTCTGACTACTGAATGTTGGACCAAGCTGTGAATCTAGTTTACAAGGAAGTCTTTGTCGCTCTGTGTCTGAACGCTCATCTCCAGTTAAGTTTTCAAGATCCTATAAGAATATATGAACTCTTGTTTTGGTTGTGTTTTTGTATATTTATTGGGACTGCCTAGCCATCACAGTAACTGTCCAGACGTTCAGAAACCACAGCAATGCTATAAGAACCACAGAAGACTTTTTTTGGCAAGCCCTCCTCCAGCCCATAGGGAAAGGTGTGTGAAACAGTTTGTGCTGCTCCATCAAGTGCCTTGTGATGATGTTCTGTCTGGTAACCCCTGTTGTACCTCTACAAAAGTCCCAGGCATCACAGATCCTCAGCCACTTTGACCCAAAGACTTTTGGCCCATCTTCTCCATCAGCTGGTCGCAGGTCGACGCTGAAGCAGATTCTCTTCTCACACAGACCACCGGACACACGGTGGTCCCGCCGTCTTCCATACAGCACCTTGTATTTTGACTGGAACTCTTACTTCTCCTCGTGATGAGTGTTTCTTCTCCTAGGACTGTATTAACAATATGAACAAGCCAGGCTCACTGAAAACTCTAAGAAGAGGGGAAACAAGCTGCATGAGAAGAGGGCGTATTGGTTTTGGCAGCACATGTGCGGAATTTGATATAACCAGATTGGATTTCAGGTAAATCAAGTCAGGAAACCTCCATTTCTAAAATGAAAAAATGATCAGGAAACATTTCTGCAGTAAAAAAAAAAAAAAACACCTTTTGATCTGCTGAAAAGATCAAGAACTGTTCAGGAACTGCAGTGGCGTTCTGGTCCCAAGGAAGATCTCATGTAGATCCAAAGATGAAATTGAGGGGGATAAAGAAGAAAAAAAAAAATTGTTCAGAGGTTTTTTTTTCACCTCACTGAACTCTTGAACTCGCTGAATGGGGGAAATAAAAACGCACATGGGATTTTTACACCAGAAAACTAAAAATGCTTAGGCAAAATGTACAAAAAAAAAAGAAAAAAAAAGGCCAACAATGCAAAATGGTTCTCAGGTATTTTCCGTAGGCAGTGTTAAGACTTCACCATTAAGGTGGAATCGCTTTGCTTTTTCGTTTCAAAGGGATTTTTAAACTCTTTGAGAGTCGTCTGGTCTTTGTTGGATCTTTTCCATGGCGGCCCTACTTAGGATTATTTCTCATTTCTCTGTAATAGGAAAAGTTCAGCGACTCGGTCATGACAATCTGTGCACAAACGTTTGCGAGACGATGAATGTTTAAGATATTTATTTAAATGTTTATTCCACTGATGTATTTAGCTTGCAGTATCGCCGTTGTATTTGGATATTTTTTGTGCATGTCTGTGTTATAAAGCTCATATTGTCCTTGTGCTTGTACAGGATCGGAAGCTGGTTTTTGGTTATGGTTTGACATACACAGTGCTATGCAACCTCATGTTTACCAGCACACACTCTAGAATTCAGCAGACATTGTTTTTCACTGTGCCTTTATGAATCTATGCAGCAGAGTCACAATCCTGTGCTTGTAATGTATGTATGCAAGCAGGATTTCCATAATTGGCTTGAGTGTTTTTGTAAATTCAGATTGATTCACCTGCTGAAAGAGCTACACTCCTTGATGAAAGGTGCAGTCGTTAAGCCATAGCCACAAACAATGCATACTTATACTCAGGCAATAAGAGACTGAACCCAGACGAGGAATGTACGTCACCAGAAGAGCGCGCATGCTGAACATGTACAGTGATTGTATTTCGGATGCAAAGGGAGGTGCAGGGTTGTCATGACTGATCCTGAACACACTGTGGGCTGAAGGCCACTGGCTGGCTTTACTGTATGGTTCTAGACCTCCTCACTGGTTTAAACATAGTTTAAGCTTTTAGTTTTTCAGCTAGACTTTACATATGCCAAAGCTCTATTTATGTACCAATTTCAAAAAGTATTGACAAGTATTTTTCCATTTTGTAAAAAAAAAAAAAAGCCAAAAAAGGACAAAGTTTGCTTTCAATTTGTACAGATTATAAATAAAATATTTTTCTAAAAATGTCTTTCCTCTATGGTTAATGTGCATGGCTATGACCCACATGTCCAATACTTTTACTTTTTTATGGCAAACACACCAGATTGTAGTTTCATGTTGGAAGGGACTTTAATAGTCTCAGGACCACTTCTGTGTTCTGGGTGTTTCAAATAAAATTACAAAAGCGTCACAATCACATCTTCCTCAAGCAGTTGTGAAGAGTGAAGTAGGAAGAAGAAGAAGGAAAAAAAAAAGTCTTTTCTGAGCATTTCTGAAGCTGAAATACGACCACAGCACAGCTTTATCTTCCTAATTCAAGTGGCATAGTAATAGGATTCCACATATTAAAAATTGTAGCCTACCAAAAAAAATAAATAAAATCGATTCCAATAAGCCTCTGGTACATTATATCACCATTATGAGTGCAGCGAGTTATAAAAAGTTACATTTCAGCAGTGGTGCCCAAACATTTTGGTCTAAAACTGCATGCTGGATGATAAACTACATTTCATACCACCCCTAAAAAACAGCATCATCCGCATAAAACCTTGAACATTAAAGTCTCTTAGGACTGTGGTCTCTTAGGCACTCCTTAATATAAGTGCAGTCCCAAAAATACATTGTAATAAGTCAGTCCAACACAGTAATTTACCAAAAAAATAAATTTAAAATTTCTTGATTGCCTTAAAAAAAATTTTAAAAAAAATTCAAATTTTAAAATGTAAATATAAAAAAATCTTCTCTAGAAGGGTTTCAGAGTCGGTCCTGAGCCACGAGCGGCGCCCAGGTGCTCCGAGAGAGGGAGCTGGTGACGAGGTAGTTCAGGCGGGTTTGAGCGCACCGCAGGACCAGCGCCTTCACCGCCTCCAGATAGTGCTGCTGGCCAGAGTGCAGGTACAGCCAGACCAGCCGGCTCAGCTGGGCACTCTGAGAGCTCCCATGTAAACTTCCTGCATGGAGGAGAAGAAGCAGGATCAAGTTCACAAAAAAAATTTTTTTGGTTTAATTGTTACAAGTAGAAGGGCTGCTTCATTATAAGCAACATAAAACACTATATGGACAAAAGCATTGGGACAAATCTGTTTTTCAGGGTTTGGGCCCCTTATTTCCAGTGAAGATCAATCTTATTGCTCCAGCAGACCAAGACATTTTGGACACCACCATGCTTCCAACTCTGTGGACCCAGTTTGTGGAAGAAACTTTTCTATTCCAGCATGACTGTGTCTCAGTGCACAAAGCAGCTCCATAAAGA
>JBBJLS010000155.1:260129-270401 GCA_037577275.1 Bryconaethiops microstoma | reverse complement strand
TGAACTCCTCCAGCACGTCTTTATGGAGCTGCTTTGTGCACTGAGACACAGTCATGCTGGAATAGAGAAGGTTCTTCTCCAAACTGGGTCCACAGAGTTGGAAGCATGATGCTGTCCAAAATGTCTCGGTCTGCTGGAGCATTAAGATTGTCCTTCACTGGAAGTAAGGGGCCCAAACCCTGGAAAACAGGTGTGTCCCAATACTTTTGTCCATATAGTGTTTGTCCTGTAATAGTCCAGCTCTTTTTCTAAGCTATGTAATTTAATTAAGTAATTTTATTCACCTGAAAACGTTCTTCTATCATATTTATCATCTTTACACTTCACTTCCATGCTGCATGTCCTCTGCTGCTGACCTTAGCGGACACTATGAAAGTAACCTTTGTTTTAGCGCCGCCAGTTAAGTCGAGCTCCAGCCACCCACAGCTTATCTTTCATCACTTTAGTCAGAAACTGATATTAATCTACAGCTGTCCAGGGCTAAACCACAAATACAACCACAAAGAAAAGCTGAGAGACACAACACAGCAGCAGTATTGTCACTTTCCCTTTCTTTGTTTCTCATGAACAGTTGAGAGTGTGTTGAAATATGGCACAGGCCTACAGTCAACCATGCTTTAAGAGGTCAGCATTAATCTGAACATGGATTTAGTTTGCATATTAGGTATGTTTTAGCTTTTTAAAGCTTTTAGTCCAGCTCAGGCAGCTAGACCACCAGATTATTTTAAAGGGGAATTCCACCAGTTTTCAAGATTTCTGAAAAATTCAGTGGTTAAGATGTAAAGAAAGTCATTTTGTGCAGAAACAGACCTGCTAAGATTTTTTCATAGTGGTCGTGAATGGTAGCAGGGATCAAGATGTCTACAACTGTCAAAATTCACTAGTAAACCTACACAACTCTTTTTCATATAGTTTTATATATGTTAGTTAGGACTTGACCAACTACATAAAACCACTAATGCTGGGAGGGCGAAGGCCAGCTCTGCCTCATCCAGATAAATTGTCAGATAGGCCACCTTACAGCTCAACAGCTTGGAGGAACTGCCCGTGTTGACTAATTAATTCTACCATAATGGCTAGTATGGTGGAGAGCAGTGGTGGGAGAGGGAGGGCCGCGCTACCCACCCAACTGAGTCACCGGGGTTTGAACTCATCAGGGCCAACGTGACGTGTGCCACTTGGAAACCCACTTTGTTTACATTTTAGCTATTTCACTACCATGTGACCATTTGATTACTGAATTTTAACAACCTGTCGCTACCATTTCACAATATCTTGCCTTTCCTTTACAATGTTCTTACACTATATTGTCTTGACCTTGGACAAAAAGCTGCATACCTACAGCAGGAGTATTTATAGTGTGCTGCAATTATCCTGCAAGACAATGTATGTGACAACAGTGAACATAAAGAGCCCCACAATGAACCAGGGGTCTGAATGGAGACTGATCCCGCTTGTATTGTATTCCTTGAGCTGAAGGTTGGAGTCACTTTTATCAACATGGCAGGCCTTTGACTGAAGATCTTTAAGTACCAGCGCCATGTGGAAATAACTTTCACTGTGAAAAGGCATTAAGACACCCAACATGTGGGGAAAAAAGTCCCATTTGAATGTCGAAGGTAAGCCTTTCTGAAGCGGCCATGCAGAACAGTGAAGGGCAGAATCGCATGTTCTTGCAGTTTTAATTACACTGTTCCATTCCTTTAAGAAGAAGAAAAGACAGCACAGATAAACCAGATAACACTGAACGCTCCTCGATGCGCTATCGAAGAGAATACTTTACAAGGTAATATATTAATATATATTCAAAATACAACTTTCGCACACAGAACCAGCAAAGTCAAAGGAAAAAGAAAACCTAGACTGAAAAGATCCTGACTTGTGTGGCAGCGTGTTCGTAGCTCCGTTATGATTTTGTTCGTAGCTTTTTGTTGCTGAATGAGCCTGCCAATCGCACTAGTTCCTTTCAGACACGTTTAGTGTATACAGCAACAGAGATGGTTGATACAGGGATTGTGTGTTTAAGTGTGCAACCGCTGGCACTTCCTTTCACCCCCCCCCCCCCCACCAACACACACACTCATTCATCCTTAAATCAAAAAGCCAAACCAGTTGTTCCCTGTGTGGGTCCAGAATTGACAAAATGCTCCTTTTATGAACTCCTGAGCCCCTGCTTGGTCGAAACGCTGCACAGCGGTACTGCCATTGTATGTGTGTGTGTGTGTGTGTGTGTGTGTGGGTGTGTGTGCGTGCCGAGTTCCAAAACAGTTGTCGATGACAGCTGTCGAGAGCAATATAGATAGAGTCAAGTGGCTTCAAATAGCCCCCGGGTCTCTTCTGTCCTGATAGGGAATGCTGCTCTCTCATCAGAGTCTCTAATTTCTAATAAAAAAAAGTCACAATAATACAGCAGCCTCCTCTGGCGCTGGCTGTGGTCCCCTGTCCCCCTCACGTAAAGGGTGTCCAGTCATTTCTGACGTTTTAAGCTCTCGTGTAACCGCCCCCCCCCCACACACACACACAAACACACACTCCTTCTCCACCCCACCCCACCAACCTCCGAACAAACAGAGTGGCTTGTTCTTTTTATTTCTTTTGGACCATGTGTCCACTTCGGAAGGGGCTGAGAGCTTTTGAGGCTGGCGGGAGAGAAAGAACAAGCGGGCGAGCGAGCCAGCGAGAGAACAGCTGCCGCGTGGTCACACCACCATGTATTTCTGGAAGGTCTGTTTAAGGCTCTTTTTCCTCACATCTCACGCGGAGTCTCTGTTAGCTTAGAGGGTCTCAGTGTGGGCCTCTCTTGGTGCCCGGGCCTGGAGGGGGTGATGGGGGGGTGTTGGTGGTGGTGGTGGTGGGGGGGTCATCCACTTTGGCCTGATTTCAGCTCAGGATGCCTCTGCCGCAGAGCGCGTAGCGCCGAGCTGCAAGTGAGAATCAGAATCTGTTACAGAAAGAGGGCCCTGCTGGGTTTGCCTGCAAAGGCAGAGAAAGACAAGAGGTCAGCTGAGGCTGGAGGTTCAAGCAGGGCACTAAAACCAGTATAAGTCCTTGCTCTTATCCTGGCTCTGCAGACCTGAGAGAAAAAGACAGAGAGAGAAAGAGAGAGAGAGAGAGAGAGAGAGAGAGAGAGAGAGAGAGAGAGAGAACAGAAAGACAACAGAAGAAGAAGAAGAAGGGTAAGAAAAAGGGAGCCGAAGAGAAGGTGGGGGCGTATAACAAAAAGCTAATTCTTAGGTGTGGGAAGCCGCGAAAGCAAGAAAAAGGGTGAAAAAGCATAAGCCACAAAGGTAGAGGTTGAAAAACTAACGACATACATCATGATGTAACACAACGCACCTGGCTTGGCTTTTAAAAAAAAAAAAAAAAACTGCTTGTCCGGGAAGAAAGAGAGCAAGTGTGCACTACTCCAATTAATATGTGAAAGGACGAGGCTTCGGATTTTAAGGTATGGTCACAAGACTCTTGTCGAAATCCGAACGGTGTGCGATTTTAAAAGCGTGCCGTTCTCGTCCATATTTTCCATTTTGAATTTATGCCCTTAATACAGTATTTCATTATACTTCTGTTCTCACCCCATGTCAGAATATTTGGATTATTCATAAACCCCAGACAAACGCACTCTCAAAACAGAAATTCCACAGATTCCACAGGGCGCCTAAATAACTGAACTGTAGAGACACGGTCGTTTCGAGTGGGTTATTGTAAAATGGTTTAATTATAGAGAAGATTTTCTTCTAATGGTTACAGGAACTATCTGGTGTATAATGGAAATATAAGATAAGATAAGATAAGATAAGAAAGAACTTTATTCATCCCGAGGGAAATTCTTTTGTCATAAACATGCTCAATGCAGCAAAGGGAACAAGAGGATATTTCATTTTTACAAAATATTATTTATTATATTTGATTTCTTATCCAAAACAACTAGTGAATCTACAAATATCTTCTGAATTTTAATATAATATCTTAATGTTGATGGTGGCAAAATGAACAATTTTGGCACTACTTTGTCTTACAATGCCGTGCTTGTACCCCTCCATCAGGCATGAATTTCAAATAATGCATTTAGTCAAAACCTAATTTCACCACTTTATAATACAACGACTCACCTTTAAAAAGAATTAAATGATTTTGATGTCTGGTTCCTATCAGCACTGCTTTCAGTAAGTTTCTCTAGAACAGGAAATTTCACTTTAGACCTCTCTAAACGACTTTGTTAAACATTTAAAACCAGTTTTTACCCTAAAAGAGTTGCTTAATACCCTTTCAGTGGATGAACTATTTTTATAAATGACACGTGCAAGTGTGAAGAACCTTTTTATAAAAGTTAAGAAACTGCAAATAAGTGTTTTTCTACAACCATTTATTTAAGAGCTCTATAATATTTTACTGTGGTGGTGATTCTAAGTTTTATTACCTGTGTCCACATTCAAGCTGAGGCCTTGGCCCATGTCGGAGCCCGTCCCGGTGAAAGCTCCGGTCCAGGTGGAGCTGGCGGGCTCAGTCTTGGTGATGTCACATGGCGAAGGTCCGGGGGCGGGCACGGTGGCGGTGGGCAGTCTGTGCGGCCGTACGGAAGGCACCAGCAGAGAGCCGTAACGAGGGTCGAAGTGTGTCCCGTACATGTCGTGCACGGAGGGCCGGGGGTAGGCCGAGCCCTGCGTGCTGATGGCCCCGCTGAGGGAGTAGGGGTGGTGGTGGTGGTGGTGGTGTGTGGGGTGCCAGGGCTCCGGCGTGGCCTGGTGGAGGTGGCTGTGCAGGGAAGCCGTGGAGTACGGGTCGGCCGCGAAGGGAAGGTCGGTGTGGGACGCGCCCAGAGCGCTGCTCAGAGACGCTGTGACCGAAGGCTGATACGCGCTGTTCCAGAACGAGGGGGGGAAGCTGCGCTGACTCATCGGGAATGATCCGTCTGGAAAGAGGAAAGACATGTTTACACGTCACAAAAGTTCTGTTACACGTCACAAAAGTAAAGCCGTAATCCAAAAATGTGAAAAAAACACAAATAAAAGTTCTGTTTCACTGAGGTATAAATATGAGGTGACACAGAGGCAGACTATCCTTAGCTATTCAACAACATGAAAAAGTGTGTTGACCTTCACATATCAGGGAAAAACCGCTACACTGACTACACCCATCTCCACTGTTAGGGACATAATCAAGTTTAAAACAACTACACATGTAGTGAACCGGGCTGGAAGAGGACACCCGCCCCCCCTTACATACAGTGAGGAGGATGGGTGGAGATTAGCAGAAGTAAAATTAACACTCAAGGTGGGTTTGGAGAATAAATGAGGATGGTTATACAGAAAACAGCCTCCCCATTGTTTAAGGATTATGGGGGATCTGTGGTGTTTTAGGGCTGTTTCATTAAAAACCTGTTGGGCGATCTGAAGGGGAGGCTGTACAGAAATTCATATTGCTTGGTCTCAGTTAGCTTGCTCAGCCTTCTAAAAAAGTAACTGAGGATTACAAGACGAGACCAAACACAAAAAAAAATAAATCATATTGGATTATCGGATCGGATTAATTGAATAAACCACGAACTTTAATCTTTTTTTTTAACTTATTTTACCAAAGGGTGTCCATAATTATGAAACTGCCTACATTTAAATCATGCACTAACAGCCAAATCATGGATATTTTTGATGACCAATGCATTATAAACAAACTCTTCCAGACACAAACTTCTGTCACTTTCACAGCCTTGGATCCTCAAAACGTTACCCTTACAGAAAAAAGAATTCCTTTATAAGAATTCCTTTTTCTGACAATGGGATTCATATGATGTGTTGGGTAACTGCTGTTGGATTTTGGAGATGTGGTTTATTCCCTTACTAGGTTTAATTTGGTTTAAACTAAGTTTAATCTGTATCACGGAAATGAGACTTAAATATAGGAACAGTGCATCACAAGAAAGATATATGTAAAGATGCACGACTGACATGGTTTTTTCACTCTATATATTGCCGAGAGATCTTCTTTGCTAGCTTTACTGGGTATAACTCATTACTGCATGAGGGCTGTGCATGTTGAGAAACATCCTCATCATGTGACGAAACCTAATAATACAGCAGCTCCCAACTGACCTCCTGAAGTTTATCTGCAGTCTTTTCACTAGTTGACCAAGTCCTCCTCCCCGTTAGACCAGGAGAACACTCAACACTGCGGCGCACACTGAATAAAGGCCTTGAAATGGAAAACACTGATCTACACGCCACACATGACTCTTTGGGGGTCAAATAAAATCAAAACTACGTTGACTGGTGTAAAATCAAAGTTCTAGACTGGAGGACTGGAGGTGGGAAATGCTGAACTTATAGTTTTAAAGGGGAATTCCATCAGTGTATTAGCCTTAAATGCTTTAGACGACTGCTTCTTATCACCAACACTGTGGACAATTCTGGTTCGGTAGATTTCTGTGGAACTGAGCATTTCACATCAAACTACTCTGAGTGATTTTGTTAACATTTTGACCATTTAATTGCAGCTTTGGTTAAATGGTTGAAAAGTCATTCAGAGTGGGTCGATGTGAAATTCTCATTTCGAGAGAAATTTACCAAATCATAATTGTTCACTGTGTTGGTCGTCTAAAGCATTTAATGCTTATAAAAGCTCCCTCATCAAAACTGTTTAAATACAATTGTTACGATTACGTTGTCTGGTGCCTAAGACAATGATTTATGATACAGTGGTTTTGAGAACATTTTGGCCTAAAACATTTCTTAATGTAGCGACACATGCAGGGCACTGTGATTCAGAATAGTCCCCAAAGGAAACGTATTTTTTCAGACTGACCATGATATTACCATCATCAACATCATAGATAAAATCTCATTGTCAAGTAGGTTGACTGGTCATTCTAGATGGTAAATAAAATGGCTTAATTTGCATCATTGATCTTATGACCCCTGGTTCCTATCATCACCACTGTAAAGAGTCAATATGTGACTCTTCATCTACAATGAACCATTTCTCATCAAACCTCTTCTGAATGACTGCTTACATCTCATTTAAGTGATTTTTGCTAAATGTATTCTAAAAAAATCACTGGCATTCTCCTACAGCAATTAACAATATTAAAAGTGACAACTAACATTTGTATCAGGGCCCACAAATTACTTGACATGCTGTCGTATTGTGTTCATAAATCTTTTATTGCCTCATTTTTGATGCGTTCTGAACTGTTCGCTTTGGTCAGCAGTTTGACGAAAAGAAAAGTGAAGTTGACCCACACTGGACAAAAAGGCCACATGATCTGATCTGACAGATCTTAATAATAATTTATACATTAATCATTAATGTGAAAAAACAGTGATGAAGGTGTGATGAATCTTTGGCCACGCAGACCTTTCCAGGAGCTGGACCCCCGTGCCGCCTTGCCCCCGTGTCCCGCGGCCTGGCTGAGCGCTCGGCTGAAGTGCTCGTCCACCACGGAGCTGATGTCCCCCCGGAAGTAGGTGAAGAGGACGCAGCGCGCGCTCAGGTACTCGGCCTCGGGCGCCAGGTCCCGCGGCTCCTCCTCCTTCACCGGCGGTGCGTGGGTGCTGGAGAACGAACTGCTCCCAGTCGCCGCATCCTGCGCTTCCTGCATCTTTGAGTAGAAAGAGGCGAGCTTCTGAAGAGATTAGAGAAAAGAGAACAGAGAAAAGAAGAGAAGAGAAGAGAAGAAAAGATAGGAGAAGAGAAGAGAAAAGAAGAGAAGACATAAGAGAGGAGAAAAAAGAGAAGAGAAGAGAAGAGAGGAGAGAAAAGAGAGGAAAGAAGATAAGAGAGAGACAACGGAGGAGAATTGATGAGAGAAGAGTAGAGAAGACAAAAGAACAGTAGAGAAAAGAAGAAAAAGGAAGAGAAAAGAAGAGAACATAAGAGAAGAGAGGAGAAGAGAAGAGGTACAGAGAGACAAAAAAGAAGAGAAGAGAAGAGAAAAGAGGAGAAGAGAAGAGAAGAGAAGAGAAGAGAAAAGAACAGTAGAGAAAAGAAGAAAAAGGAAGAGAAAAGAAGAGAACATAAGAGAAGAGAAGAGAAGAGAAGAGGTACAGAGAGACAAAAAAGAAGAGAAGAGAAGAGAAAAGAAGAGAAGAGAGAAGAAGTGAAAAGAAGAGAGAAGAAAGAGGAGATAAGCGAGATGAGAGAAGACAAGAGAATAAAGATAAGAAAAGAGAAGAGAGGAAAGAAAAGAGAAGAAAAAGGAGAGAAGAGAGAGAAGAGAGGAGCGCTCAGTAGTGCTGGCTATCATTTGAATTTGATCAATTCCGATTTTGATTTCATCAAAAGTTTTAAAAGGTAGACAAATGCATAGAAAACAAAAATGTTATTAAAACATCCTAGAGTAAGATAATACTTTACATAAAGACGAAATATTAATACACTGATGCAAGTTTTCACTAAAACACGTCCTGGCAGATCCGTATAAGGACTGATAAGCAAAAGATTTGGGAACCCGGTACTGGCTGTTTTCTAATTGCCTCTAATTTGGAGCCTTCTTTCGGTTCCCAACCCTGGCGGTCAGATATGGGGCGAGTGTCTGGATGCACTCTTAGTTTACAGGGTCAAATTTACCTGCAACAAACATATGAGCTCACTGGTGTTTGTCACTTTACTTCTAAAACTGTAGACTGACATTTTTCCAGCCTCCACTCTGGTTCCATGCATATTCAGTAGTCTGCATTAGTGCACTTCAGTAATGTGTCTGTACCCAGGAGTTTATCAGGCCTGTATAGGTTCCTGGACTTTCATCTATTTTTCTTTTGCAGCCAATTATACTGATAGAAGTCATACAAATAATACATTTTACTGCTATTGCCATTACCTTCATTATTATAGAAATGAAATCATAATATTGTATTGTATGTAAAGTTTGGGTACATCTGGTCAAATTAGGATAAAATAAGTACACGTCCTCTACAGAAAACACTTTTTAAGGCACAATTACTGTTTATTTACAGAATTTAACACATTGGGAAAAAAATGATTGTAAAAAAATTAAGGCATCTTATTTATATACTTTGAACACAAATAAATACAAACTGTGCATGAAATTTGCAAATAAATGCCACACGTTCTCTGCAAAAGGACATGTTCACTTATTTTTACCTTGAAAATCAACAAAAACACGTGTTTAAACGTGTATGTGAAATAGTCCATTTTGGTGTGAAAATCTTAGAGAAAAAAAAAAAATCTTAATATTCAATGTAAGTTAGTGTAACAAGCTATTTTGGAACATTTCTGCTGGTCTGTATTTCATGAGACGTTGACAATGTGTAAAGAAGCGTTTCTAATCATTTTAAAAAGACAAGAAATACATTTTTTCCAGAGACGACCGTGTTGTTTTGTGTGTGTGTGTCCACGTCCAGACAAGAAAAGACTGATGGCATGTGTGTTAAATGCTGCCTGAATTTTGAGAGGCTTTTCCACTATCTGAAACATGAAAAACGGCCCTGTGTTCAAACACACGTGTCCGTGGGAGTGTTTGCCGCGAGAGGTTTAAAGAAAGTGCCAGAACTTTAAAGAGGGCTTAGTAGCGGTGACCCAGAGCAGAGACACCTCAACTCGTCTCTCTAATCACTCGCTGCTCTCACCCCTCAGAACCACAAAAATATAACCCAGCAGAGCTAGAGTCCTTCTTCCCACTCTGACTTATTCAGCTCCTTCACTTTCTCTACAAGGTCCGTTTCCTCGCAATTAAACGAAAAGCCTTCTTAATCCCTATGACATGTTGATTTACTCTCTAACCGTGAATTTTAATGTGAAGAAAAGGACTGAACTTTACCTGAAAATGTGTGTAAAGTGAATATACGCAGTACAGTCATATTTAAACCACAGATTAGAATTTGAACATACACAGTATTAAACAAACTCTTACAGGGTTAGACAGAGATAAAGCCCAGTCCAAGTCTACACTTCTCTTTTGGTTGAGAATCTCCCTTCAGAACACTGCACAGTCCAAGACTAGACTTAATCCCCGTCCGGGAAACTGAGTGTTTGTGCGGTGGATGTTAATTCGACACTGTGGAGTTCACACTGAGTACAACAGCAACTCAGGCTGTGTATGAGAATATAAATATCCTTCAATGTGATGCAATCATGACTGTTATTATTACACCGTATGACTTAATTTAACATTAAGGATTAATAGAACATTTAGGGGGTTAATATTGGATATGTTGCTGCGCCCCTTTGTGTGTGTGTGTGTGTGTGTGTATATATATATATATATATATATATATATATATACACACATATATACACATATATCATTGTGTGTATATATAT
>JBBJLS010000155.1:194792-212714 GCA_037577275.1 Bryconaethiops microstoma | reverse complement strand
ATACTGTTGTGCTTGAGAGACACCATCGACCGGAATCAAATTTCTTGTATGTGTCGCTCACATACTCGGCCAATAAATGCGATTCTGATTCGCCGACTGGCGCTTTAAGACGAACTCTGGGTCCAAAGTCCACTGGACACTTGCTGTGTCTGCTGGCTGCAGCTTGCGTGGATGTCTGTCGGCGGCTGCAGGACTAAACGCCCGAACAAACTTCAGCAGCGGTCGTGTCAGGAAGCGTCTTGTGCGAAACTAGGCACTAAGTCAATTGACGCACGCAGCCGTTATAGGTATAGCCAGTTAGCCGCCATTCTAGTGTTAAATTATTTATTTATTTATTTATTTTCCAAAGCCACAGGGAGCCGCAACATAAGGCTGAAAGAGCTGCAGGTTGCCGACCGTTGAACTAGTCAATACCCTACACTTTGTGAATGGTACAGTGACAAGCCCATATGAACAACACATGCTTAATTTCATCTTCCTGGACGACAATGCTCCAGCTCATCAAGGCCACATTATTAGGGAACGGCTGCTGGAGACTGGGGTACCTTGAATGGAGTGCACTTTCTCCAGCCCTGAATCCCATAGAAAACCTATGGGATCAGCTGAGTCGCCGTGTAGAGGCTCATAACTGTACCTCAGAACCTCAATGACCTGAGGGCTGCCCTTCCAGAAGAGTGGGATGCTGCGCCGCAGCAGCCAATAAGTCGACTTGTGAACAGCATGAGACGTCATCGTAAAGCTGTAATTGATGCTCAAGGGCACATGATTTGAGATGAGGAAATCACCATTACATGCTTCTACTTAAAAGCCCTACTTTCATGATATAATATCACTGTAGTGTGAACTTTTTACGTTTTCCATAAATTTCACCCGAAAGCCAAATTTCCCAAACTTTTTGTGAGGGGTGTGTGTATAATATATATATAATGTGTATATGTGTGTGTGTGTGTGTGTGTGTATACATAGACAATTTTTTTGCTATAGTACTACATGAATTACCTACATGAATTAACTAGTACACCCCGAAATTAAAGATGTTCTCTGTGTCTCGGCCGTGTCTGCATGCATGCATTTATATTTATATATATATATATACATATATATATTTTGTGTGTATATAATGTATATATGATGTGTTAAAGTACCTCAGTATTCTTTTAGGTCAGACAAGAACTTGCAGCTCCATCTTCCAACCCCATGCTGTCCAGTGGACCTAAAGTTGTCTCATGTTGACTGCAATCCCGGAGAAACAATGGTGCACTTTCAAGGCCAACATGTTACCATCTGTGAGCTGGACTACAGCATTCTTCAAGTGGAAATTCAGAACACCCAGAAAAAGAAGGCATCTGTGGGAGTTGGAGAATTCTGTTTAGTTGAAGATGTCTTGTCCAATCGGTGGTACAGAGGAAGGGTTCAAAACCAACAGAGAGATTTGTCTGACGTGTTCCTACTGGATTACGGCAATGTCCTTACAGTTGGATCCGACTGTTTGGCTGTTATTTCTGATGCCTTACTCTTGCTCCCACCTAGGATCGTCTGTGGGTTCTTTGCTAATGTGCTACCAATGCAGGAATGTTGGAACTCTATGTCACAAAAGTATTTCTGCTCCCTCATAGGCACTCAGATTACAGGATACGTCCATGCTCTTCTGCCATATGAAGTAATTTTACTGGAAGTTCCAGAGATAACTAAAGATTTATTAACATTGAGCTTAGGCAGACGTGTGGATACAGACACCTTTCATTTACTGGTGAAAATGCTTCTGGAAGCACCCATCCAACAAAATAGCCAGTCAATCCCGGATTTGCTGAATGAGAAGCAAACTACACAGGAATATCCCTTCAGATCTTCAACTTTAAGTGGTTTTGAAAAACATTTTTCTCTCAGTGACTCAAAGTTGGCTGTTGGACAGCAGGAGAGAGTCAAAGTAACAGCTGCAGTAAACCCTGGGTTATTTTACTGTCAACTTTCATCTGCAGCAAAGGACCTGAAAGAGATGTCAGAAAAACTGACAACTGCTTGTGAGCTGAGGAGCAGAGACTGTGGTGATAAGGCAGCTGAAAATTTGGGCTTACTCTGTGCAGTCAAAGGGAAAGACGGAAGATGGCACAGAGGTCTTGTGCAGTGCCTACCTGTCAACGCTGATGTTAGAGTTGTGTTTGTTGACTATGGGTATTGCGAATCTGTAAAAGTTGAAAATATTCTACAGCTTCCATTAGACTTCCTCCGGACGCCAATCATGGCTTATCCATGTTCGCTTTCTTGTTTGCACGACACAGACAAAGACAGAAAGAGCTGGCAACTGGTAATTCTCAAAAGCGCCTTATTGGGTAAAGAGCTGGCATTCAAAGTTGATGGTTTTAATAAAGCAAAGAATGTCTTTTTGGTCACTCTCAGCAGTGTTGATGAGTGTGCACATGCAAATACCGTGAATTCTGATGAACTGACAGAAACTTGTGTCCTTAAGAGTAAGCACATCTTCAACTGCTGCCCAAAGTGGTGCACTGATAAAAGAAAAAAAGTTAAAACCTTCAAAGACTCTCTTCCTTTTGAAGACATACATGAAGGCTCTGAGTTTATGGGTTATGTGGAATATGTCCAGAATCCAAATAATTTCTGGATTAGAAGAGCAGACCACAATGAACGTTTTGAGAACATGATGAACAAACTCGCTGATTACTTCAGTTCTGTACAACTGAATGAGGAGATTCTTGATGATCCGGTACCTGGTGTACTTTGCTGTGCAATGTATGAACAAGACATGCATTACTACAGAGCTCTTGTAGTAGAGACTCTCGAAAATGGTGCTCAGGTGTTCTTTATTGACTTTGGGAACACAGAGAAGGTGCCAAGCATGCTGATAAAGAAACTGCCCAGTGACTTTGCTGAGGAACCACAGTGTGCATTCAATTGTTCCTTAGCTCATATTGCTCCACTAGATGATTTCTGGCCTGTGGAAGCAACTGATTACTTTAGGAAAGCCACCTCAAATAAAGCACTTAATGTTTATGTCCTCAACAAAAAGAATGACACATTTGTTGTAGAGTTGTATGTCCAAAGTGCAGAGAAATGTGAGAGCATTACAGCTCTTTTGACAAAGGCAAAAATGGCAGAGTCCTGGAAATACAATCTGACCAGAGTGCCTGTTCAAGCAAAGAACAAAACAAATGAGAAGAAATCTAAGAATCCCTGTAAAAGTGTGTCTCAAAAACTTGACAGCAAAGGGACCCCTAAAGAGGTAGTTGTGGACAGGCAGGCCCTCGCAGAGACTCCAAAATCCAAAGCAAATGTTGTGGAAAGTTTCAGATACCATAAAATTATGCCTGGATCTGAATTAAGTGTTCTGTGCTCACATGTCACTTCTCCTTACGATTTTTGGTGTCAGAACAAGAAGCAAAAAGATGACTTAGACAGATTAATGGAAAAGTTACAGGCTTTTTACCGTACACATACTCCTGTGTTACAGGCACATAATATATGTTGTGCCATCAAGTTTCAGGAGGATAATAGATGGTACAGGGGATGCACCCTTGGAGTTAAGAATGAGGAGGCCGAGGTGGTCCTGGTTGACTATGGGGTAGTTGTCAAAGAAAGGCTGCAGAACATTTGTGCACTAATGCCTGAGTTCCTTGAACTCAGTGGACAAGCATTCAGATGCAGTTTGTATAATTTAATTGAACCTGTTGGAAAAAGTATGTGGTCCAATGAAGCATGCACCTTGTTGAAAGATTTTGTTTCTGGAAGTTCATCTAATTTGACATGCAAAATCTATTCCCAGCTCTTTGTGACAAACAAAGGCCTCTACAATGTGGTTGACCTACAGACACCACTTCAATGGGCCTCTGCATACCTTGTGCAAAAGGGTGTTGCTATGGAAATCAAGTGTCCAAAGCAACTAATCCCATCTGCTTATCCTTTTTCTTTTGTTTATTCCTCATTCAACATTTGTATTGGAAGTGAAGAGTTGGTGTATGCAACTCATGTTGTCAGTCCTTGGGAAATCTATCTCCAATTGGACAGAAATACTGCAATCATTGATGTACTGATGGAGAGAACTACAAAAGTGAGTGAAGAACTGTTAAGGTGGAGAAATGGTGACACAAGAGGCAGTATTTGTTTAGCCAAATATTTTCATGACGGCAAATGGTACCGGTCTTTGGCATGGCCTGCTCAGTCCAGTCAACACTTGAACATATTCTTTGTAGACTATGGGAACAAGCAGGTTGCTGAAAAAAGCAATGTCTTACCCATCCCCAGGAAGGCAGTCGATTTACTGTTGATTCCAATGCAAGCTTTGAGGTGTCGTCTCTTAAGTGTTCCAGAGGAAGAACATTTGCCTGAAGTCAATGCATGGCTCAAGAAAACCATTATTAACAAAGCCCTTACGGCCAAGTTTGTAGCAAAAGACGACAGTGGATGTTTCATTTGTGACTTGTTTGATGGAAACATGCACATCAATGAGAAGATTAATGATCTTTTTGCAATTCTGAGACAAAAGGATGTTGTTTTTAGCAGAAAACCTAACCGTGACTTCTGCAAAGAAGGAAAGAATCCGTCATCTAGAAGCTGCAAATTAAAAAACACAGAAAGATGTCAGGTGGAAACTGTGGTCAACTTGCATAAGACTTCAGACCGTAGAAAAGTCACACAGGAAAATAGCCAGTCTTACCAGAAGAAATCTCCAAGATTAAAACGTAACCTGAATGGTAGCCTCTCAAAAGAGAACCAGAACAGAGACATCCACAACTTGCAGCACAAAGGACAGGCCAGTGGAACTGTGCAAAAAAGAGAAAAGGGCCATATTCCATGTACCTTCAGTGGACACACCTCTAAGGTGTTGCCAAAAGTGAGTGATCTACCTGATGTCAGAATGAAGCCAGGTTTTAGAGGTGTGGCGTTTATTTCCCATTGCCACTCTCCTGACAGATTCTTCATCCAAATGGAAGATGATGAACAAACTATCCTTAAAATAGGAAAGGAACTAAACAACAGCCCTTTCACAGCAAACCTAAAATATGTCACATCTGAAGTAAACATTGGTGATCTTGTTGCAGCCAGGTATGAAGAAGACCTGGCTTTATATCGAGCTGTTGTCACCAGTGTAGTGTCTAGTGATGCCCTAAGAGTTCAGTTTGTTGATTATGGAAATACATCGACAATAGACAGGAAGGATATTCATCTGTTGACAAGCCAGTTTCTGTCTCATGCTAGATTAAGCATTCACTGCATTCTCTCAAAACCTTGTGAATTTCAGGATAGTGAGAGCTTTATCCAGGAAACACATGACAAACCCCTGATTGTTGAGTTTGTTAAAAATCTTGGCTATGCATGGGAGGTTTGCATTAAGATTTTTGGCTCTTTGCATGAGTCAAGAACATATTGTGCCGATAATGGGGAAAATGAGAAGGTTCCATCTTCAACCCTGTGCAGGTCACGTAACAGTGAAATAAACAAAGCAGAAAAGTCCAGCATAGAAGAAGATACCAAAGAAATCAATAACATGGACCAGCAGAAATGCTTGGGAACAAAACAGGGAATGAGAGATTTGATGGAGAAACTGAAGAAGAAAAAAAAATACAAGAAAATCCACAAAGGCGAACATGGCCAGAAGCAAAATGGATTGCCAATGAAACATGATGCCCCAAATCTTGTGTGTTATTTGGAGAAAAGAACTCCACGTAATAGTGAACTCAACGTATCACATGACAATGGTATTGTTGGTACAAATACCCTTGAGACTTCTGTAGATCTGCCAGAAAGTGCAGATGTCAGAGTGAATGAATGTCAGTCAGTTTTAGAGAAGCCAACCTTGGCAGACACATATCTTGATAAGTACATTGACAACAATGATCAGGTACGTTTGGTCCTTGCACCTGTTCAAGTAGATTTTGAATACTTAGGATTCGCAGCAGCAGTCACCACACCTAGTGAGTTTTACATTGTTTTTGAGGACTTGCTTCTTATGAATACTGTATCCAACATCCTGGAGGACCTGCCAGATGTATTGTCTCCACTGCCAGACACTCATCTGATATCTGGCACAGGCTGTTTGGTGAAGTCTGGTGAGAAGAACAAGTGGTGCAGAGCAGAGATAGTGCAGTGTAATGACATTTCAGTGGTGATAAACCTGGTCGATTATGGACGTTATGCACATTTTCCACGCCAAGAAGTCGACAATCTTAAACGACTTCCTAGAGAACTTGCTATTTTACCAAAGATCACTTACCCTTGCTTGTTGAGAGGAGTCAAGCCAGCTGATGAGATTCAGTGGTCTGACAATGCTGTTGTCTTTTTCCAGGAATGTATGTGTCAAAAAAGTCTGCAAATATATTTCAGGGAGTATGTTTCAGAGGCACAGTGGGAGGTTGATGTTGTCACAGGAGGAAGAAATGTTGCCAAAGCACTGGTCGATGCTGGTCATGCATCTTACATAGACAGTGTACTTGAAATGGTCTTCAGCATCATGGACAATATTCCTGAAGCTCCTGAAACCAACAGTGACAGACAAACACAGTTGATAAAAGAGGAATTGATTCAAGGAAATTTGGAAGAAGTGTCCTCGGCTGATAATTCAGTCGACTCCAGTGACAAAATGCCTCTACACTGTGACAGGCAGGGAAGGACTGAAAACCATTTCAGTAAAAGCTGCGATGTTGGACTTGAACAGATGACATGTCATGGCTCATCATCTGGCTTAAGACGATGTGAGTACCACATGATCTCATTTTTTCTATTTAGTGTTTGTTAGTCATGTGTTTTACTTTGACATCCTGATGAAAATCGGTGAATTCAGGTAAGCACTGAATTACTGTAGATCCATAGACAACTAAAACTCCAGTATGTTCATTGAGTTTGAAACTTCTGGTGTTACTTTCCCGAGGAGTATTTAGAAATTTCTTTATAAGAATTTTATCCATATTTAACCTGAATTAGAAATATGTGTGGAAGCTTTGCTGGGGTTGCAGTGTAGTGTGAAAATGGTGGGTTATCATTCATTTAACATTTGTTTATTATCAGTATTTATTTAAATGCATCTGTTTTTACACATCACCTTTCCTGCTCAACTGTCTGTCAGACTTGGCACCACACACAAATACACGCAAATGCTGTGAAAATGGAGAGAAGTGAGACTGATATCACCAATCTCCATCTTCTGAAAAACTTGGCAGCTTCAGAATCAGAAAACTTTAATGATCCCAGAGAAAATTGCTTAAAACGTGGGATTATTTTGGTTACCCAAAAATCGAATGTGGTCACACGATCACCAGTGTTTACTTCATATGTAACATCTTTAAGGGTTGATGTGTAACGGCTTCTGTTTACTTACTCTTTAATTTGTTCAGTATTTAAACTTTTGGATGAAGAATCTGTCAGGAGAATGGCAATGAGAAATGAACCCCACACCCCTAAAATCTGGCTGTTTTCTGGGATTGACCTTCGATTACTTTGGTTATCCCAAAAATGAAGTTGGGCTGTCCTTGAGGATGAATATTTAATTTGCAAAATATTTAATTTGGACACAAATTGGCTGCCAAAGGAGGACACTCATCAAACATGTTCACCCATCTTCGAGAGAGCCATCCCTCTGTGCAAATCAAAGTATGTGTCCTGTTTATAACATCAATCCCTAACAAAAATGTATAAACATATAAATATTGATCAGAAAGTGTGCTTTTGAAATATTTTTCCACATCCTGGATCCTGGTTACCTCTGCGTTGATATACATTCAGTAACCTCTGACACACTGACCTCAGTGTGACCACATGAGGAAACACAAACTTTCGTGGCTCGGATTAAAGGAGCAGACAGGGTCGGTCTGGCTTTGCTGTTGCCGACTTGCAGTAATTTGACAACTAGTTTGATAATTGTTTGGAGTGTTTGACACGCCATTTCTTAGTACTTTCACAATTTTTACAAACCACATAGTCAATGAATGGAGAAAATAAACAGCGGAATAATCCAAAATGACAATCGACTTTTTGTTTAATTTACTTTCAAAAGGGAAACTTTTGACACATTCTTTCATTTAAAATATTTCAAGTTACAGTACAATAAAACATTTGTTGAAGAAAAAAGTTTTTAATTTATTTTTATTGAGATCATCCATCCATTCATCCTTTATCTGAACTGTTTAACCAGGGTTGCAGGCAGTGCTGGAGTTTATCCCAGTGCTCATAGGGTGAAAGACAGAAACTTTCTGGTCAGGTTGCCAGTCCATCACAGGACAGACACACAGATAAAACTCATAAATACACACTTCACATCTGCCAGCAATGGGAGGAAACCAGAGTACCTGAATGAGGCCCAAACAGATACGGGGAGAACATGCAAACTTCACATAGAACAGACCCTCGACCGCCCAACTCGGCATCAAATCAGAACCTTGCAATTGATAGTATCAATATTAATTGTGAGGTATAGCGAAATGCTGTGAAACTGTGATATTTTCTGAGACGGTTGTCATACAGTGAAAATCTCACACCATTGCAACCCCACTCTGTACTTTAAGTGATAACAGTGATTTTAATCCAATATAATTCTGACAAGTAACATATCTGGAGTAAATTGTCCTTAACTCTGAGGTCACTCAGTAATAATAATCCCATCTGAATTGACCTCAGTTATGTAAAAACAAACTCCTGATAATGTGTTGTGCTGTCTGAGCTATGAGGTTGAAATAATGACTTAGACATTTTATTGTGATTGTGTCCAAAATGGCCAGTCAAATCCCCAGATTACATTAATGAAAGTAATCCTGCTCTTTTTGCGTCTCCTGAACATGTTTTCATGTTTCTTTTTTCCCTAAGGTATGCTGATGTGAGAGACACGATGAGTTGTAAGTACAAACTACCAATACTGATCTAATAAAGTGCTGAATAGATGGCATGTCCTCTGTTACCTGCATTCTAAAATTTTCTTTAGAAAGAGAATGTGGAAGGAAGTGCAGTATTGTGTGCAACTTCATGGCTGGGATTTGATCGCATACATGCATTGAAATGCTATAGGTTGTCTCAGCCTTGGTGTATCTGTGATAACACAACCAGGTGTTCTGTTGCTCAAGTAAAGCAAAGAAGCCCCACAATTTATGTAGGTCTACTTTAATATTGGTAGTTCCTTCAACCAAAAACATTGCTGTCAGGTGGTGGTTTTTTTAAAGACAAGGAATGATTACATTTGATAAGATACGTGTAGAGTCCTGTGCACCGTCCTACACAACTACTGATGCTGTAAGACTCACTTCTTGCAAATAAAGCCCATAAAACAGTCCCATAATAAGGTTCTGCTTGCTAATCCTCAACAAAATGTTGGGAATTGAATGTAGGCCTGCTGCCACACACTTCTTCAGGATTGTATTCTTTTTCTGTTTTTGTATTTGCTACAATGAGTTTTTAGTTAGCAACCAGAGCTCATGAACATGATAAAAGCACTCATCATAAACAGATTGGTGTTGTAGGAACTGTTGTAATAGAAAACATGAATCATAGTACTTTTTCACATCACTACTTTAATAACAAAAACAACTTTTTAACTTCCAAAAATAACTGCTTCCATGTCTTCTATGTCCATGTCATCAATCATTTTATTGTCTTATTATTAGAAAAAAGGAAGATATATATGCAGACCAGTGCAAAAAAATAATTGTTTATATAACGTTATCAACACTGGTGGTGTCCATCACTATGCCAGGATAAACCTGTATTGTAAAACTTTCAGATTTAATTCACATCCTGTCTAGATCATAAGTGGGTCCCAAAGCCAAACTTTTCCATTTCATATTTCATATTTTATTGTCTCAAAAACAAAATCTGGGAAGCCATGTTTGGGCCTGAATATCTTCTGCTATTTCTAACCTCACCAAACTGTACTGTCTGCCAACATTTAAGGCCCTAGATTTCGAAAAAGGTGCAACATTCCTAAATGAGAGTGAAATTTGAAGGTACTACAAACTTGGCACCAAAATGCCAACAGTCATTTTTTCCTCTAAAGTAACACGGAAGTACCCTAAATCAAAGTTTTCCCGCTTACATTTTCATGTTCCTACCAGGCTACCCCACAAATTGTTTTGAGCTTATGAAAATGACTGAAAAATGCTACCACACAACATTTTATTCTTAATAACTTGTCCATTAGTGATGGAGACCTTAAAAATTAGCACAAAATTAATCGAATGATTGATACCATCTGGGTGCAAAATTGTTTTTTAATACCCTCAGTACCTCTCATTTAGGAATCAAATCTAGGGCCTTACAGAAAATCAGCAGGCATGCAGAACAAACTTGTAATGGTTCAGTTGTGCTGAGAATATGTCTTCCATCCTTCAGAGTTAATGCTTTTAAGATATTAATGCCCGACGGTGGCTTCAGGTGAGGCTTTTTGAGTGTAAAAAAAAGACTGAAAATTACTTCAAGTATGTCTTTCATTCGTTAATTTGATAATTAGTTTTACTTATACAAGTTATGTTGTATAAAGTTGGCATTTAAATCATGCAAACAGATTCAGAAAATGTTCAGAAGGAAGATTCTTCAAATACAGTGTAAACACAACAGATGTGAAGAATATCAGAATAGAACAATAAAAAGTGGGAATGATTCCAGATTCACTTTATTGCTCTGTTTCTTACATTTGCTGCGTAACTTCTCTGTTCCATGTGTTTGTTTTGCATGTATCTGTTTATTTGATCTTTTTCAGCACTTTGACCAAAGTATTCTTGGAGTCAGTGGAGTCACTGCATACATAGAGCCTGTGACACTTCAGACATTGATGATGGTGGTTGTTTTTTTCTTGGTAATTTGATCACTACTTTAGTTCAAGTGTTTGGTAAATATAAAGATGATTTCCTGTAGCCAGAGTATTCAAAACTGCTGTGTTTTCCTGTCATTTTGTAAGTGTTGCCTTGCTTCTTTTTTTTTTACAACAAAAATCTGTTCATTCTTTTACCTTTCCTCCACATTTAGATGAATAATAGTCAGAAGTTAAATATTTCAAAGATTGATGCATGTTTTGAATTCATAGTGTATTTTTAGGCAGTAATATTTGTGTTAAAGGGCACAATGTTCTGGTTTTTGATTTACTAACCTTTTGTGAAGCTCATGTCTGTTGTTAGCTTGTGAATTATGTATTCAAACACACATTTCTGGACTGCATGTGAAAGAGATTTGTATTTAGATAAATAAATAAATACGGAACATGGTCTGCTGTAGTTAATGCGATGTGTACAGATGTATATTTTTTGAAATACTTATATATTCTGAGCCACAGATGGACACAAATACATAAAGTACCTCAAAAATAATAGCTCATCAATGCATTAAAATATAAAATACCGAGGTGAGGTAATGTTTTTTATTAAAATACAAGTAATTTCTCATTTGAAAATACTAAATAATCTGTTACACTATTTTTAGACATTTAGCAGGTGTTTTTTTAGGACCGATTTATAATCAGTGCAACATTAAACCATAAGTTTTCTTTTGTTTCCTTAATTTCTGAAAACAGTTTCTGTCTGGATAACGTTTATGGCATGATATGGTGCTTCTTTATTGTCAGTTTGCACTATAAATTGTATTTGGTAGAAGCCCAAATATGGTGATTTGGAAGCCTGGTGGTTTGGAGTTGCCCTTGTGGTCAGAATGTCATGGATTTGAATCCCAGGACTGCCAATAGCACCACTGAAGTACCCTTGAGTAAAATACCGTCCCCACACACTGCTCCTGGGCCGCTGTGTGCCTGGCTGCCCACTGCTTCACTTGGTGAAAGCATTGGTTTGGGCAGCTGGTGGTTAGGGAGTTGCCCCTGTGATTGGAGTTTGAACCCCAGGACTGCTAGTGGCACCACTGAGGAACCCTTGAGTAAGACACCGTCCACACACACACTGCTCCCCGGGTGCTGTGTTCCAGTCTGCTTGCTGCTTCACTGAAGGGGTTAAATGCAGAGAAAGAAAGACTTAAACTCAGTGTGTTGTGCTGTGTTTTGGGTGGATTGCAGTGAGTCAGGATGGCCGAGCGGTCTAAGGCGCTGCGTTCAGGTCGCAGTCTCCCCTGGAGGCGTGGGTTCGAATCCCACTTCTGACAAATTATTTATCCAGCTTGACGTTCACATGGTCATTTTTGGCAGCGGGTAGTTAGGGGAGTTTACCCGGCGTTCAGAAGTGGGTTTTTGTCCATACAGTTTATGTAGTATGTCTTTTAACTGACTATCTTATTACATTATTATGATTTAGTCTATGACTGCCTCTGTTATACTGACTCTTACAATGTCTCAGTCTTATAATTGGATCTACATTATGCAGACTCAGTTGGTTCTGATTCTGATAGTATCTTATACTGACTCTTTTGTTGTCTTCATCTTTTTTACTAGGTCTGTATTATATTCAATACTAGCTTAATCATATACTGCCTGTTTTTTTTGTTGTGTTTTTTACACTGTCTTCGCTTTTTAACTGAATCTTTTACTGACTGAACATTATACTGACACTAATGATTCTATGCTCTTTTTGTTTCTCTCTAATGATCCCACTTTATACTGACTGCAGTGCTGCCTGTTGTATTATTTGCAGAATGCTTCCTCCATGGCCTGTTCTGCAACTGGTCCTGGCACTTGGTGTGATATTTCCACTGGCTGCAGACTCGCAGGGCACAGAGAGCTACACAATACAGCCCCCTACAGATTGGGATGAACATCCATTCACAGATAATCCGACAGCTGCGGTAACAACGCAGGCTACAATTGACTTGGTAACATCTGGTACTTTGGATCCTCTTGACACAGGCACCCCGAGTGTTATTCCCAGAGGATTTGATGACCGCGCCATCTCCAGTGTCGCCCCCATGACTGCAGAGCCAATCACAGTCTCCAGTGGTACCACACTAATTCCTAGAATCCCTAATTCTGTGGTTCCTACACTTTTTATTCTCCACTGCACACACCCACCTCAACCATACCAAACCAGCATAATCTTATATAATGTTTTCATTAACTGGATATTAAACAAATTTATCAATCGCTGAAGATGTAAACAAAGTCATTCTGAGAAATCTGGTGTGAAAGTGTGCACCATTCTAGAGAAACTTACAGTACAGAATTGTTCACAGTGGTAGCAATAGGAAGTAGACATATGAAAACTATTATGCTTATTTTCTGATAACTGGAACATTATTTCATGATAGTTTTACAAAAACTTTTGGCCTTTAGCATATTTTAGAACCAAATTCTTGGTGAAGAGGTACATGAAGGGTGTTTTGAGAGAAAGTAGTCTCTCAAAGGAAACTTTTTTTTTTTTTTTTTTTAAGATTTCCTACTATTTCACCCTAGACAACATTACATACAAAAACTGTTGGGGATGTTGCATCTCCCTTGTTTTTGTCACCACCACTGCAAAACATCTGCAATTTAATAATAAACTGTTTCACACTAAACTACTCTGAATTACTAACATCCCAACCACTGATTTATGCAAAAAATATATGTGTATATATATATTTGTCATTTTAATTTTAAATTCCATTTATTCCACATTGTCCTTCATCATACCTCCTGGTAACTGGATCATCTTAGAAAATCAAATATTTGATTAAAATGACCCATTTTTCACAATATTCCTATCACTGCAGGTTGTGTATGTGACCTCACGCCAAGTTTCTGTGACATTGGGTGCTGTTGTGATGTCGTGGATTGTGAAGTTGCCAACCTGAGCTCTGTTTTCAGTGGGTGTGGGCAGGAGAAAAGGTAAACAAGGGTTTTGCTTATATGGAATTTCAGAGCCAATATTAACAACCGATAATTAATACCTCACCTTTAAATTTGTGATATTAAAGATCCCCCACCTCGTTGCTGTACTTAAACTACAGACCGAATTTATGTTGTCATCTGGTGAAATTGTTTAAAAGGTCCACATGGCTAATATGCTTTACTTTGATTTTAGGTCTGGTGTGTGTGTTGAGAGTTGGTTGATGTTCCGTGCCAATGTGGACCCCCAGCTGGTGACAGTCACTGACTCTCTGTTTTGCATTCGGGAAGAGGACGGTAAGGTTCATTTCCCACCACTTGCTTTCCAAAACTTTGCAATGGATCTTAAGATAAACACTGAGAAGGTTATAAGAATTCTGGACTGCAGTTCTTGAAAATGCAGTTCTTATCGGCTCAAGGTCTTTTCTACATTTAGAGATGGGAGTTGTAGCACAGACGCTGCCTGACGTTTCTGAGGGTCCGTTCTCCATCTACTCTCCACATTTCTCACAACAGGAGCCCCCGTCCTGCCTCGGCTGCAACTCAAGCTTATACAAGGTGTGCTGCTTGGTCTACTTTAAACGGCACATATCCTGTAAAACCCAGTTTTCCTTGTTTTTTGGAAGAGGTTGATGTGGTACACAGACAATGTAAAACTGTCATACCATTTACTTCTCATTCTGTCCTGTGCTGTACATTTTTTAATTCACTCTTTTTGTGATTGAAAAAACAACAGATTTGAATATATCCCGCTATTCAGCCTACAGCAGTTTTATGCGGAAGTTATAACGAGTGTCTCAGCCTAGATTACTTTTTGAATGTGGCAAAATACAGGGCAGCCACTCAGAAAAGAGATCATTTACATGCACAAGTCCTAAGGGTACAGTAACTAAAGCAGCTGGTTTGGTTGTAAGAGGTATAGAGAGGGTGCAAAATGATCATGTTAAAATGAAGTCTGGATAGTTTTTGGTGAGCAGTATGTTAAAAGGGGATCTCAGGAGAGAAACATAAAAAAAAATGTACGATTTGTCCCCGGCTGGCAAAGACATACTGAAGATCTTTTTTTTTTGTAACAGGTCGATGACATCATTCTAACATATTACAGTGACACATCCATAGTGAGCATGTTCAGACAGCCATCACCGGGGGCAGGATCTTCTTCCTGCATGGACCGCAATCCTGCAAGTATGGTTATGACATTTTTTCCCTCCTTAAAGGGACGTTCTAGTCCATGTGAAAAATGTAACTATTACTTCCTACCTACTTCTTATGGGGATAGCAGCTTCTAGACAGAGATTCTGAGGTTTAAAGACTGGACAACATCCTCTGATGAGGTAGGAAATGCTGTGGGGTCGAGTTTTCAGGGGAGAACTGTTGTGTTTGTTTGTTTTTTTTTGGGGGAATGCAGAAGGAAGCCAGTTACTGCTCGCACTGCAAAACCTGACAAATAGCATTAAGCCAAAATGCTCCAGTTGTATTAGCATTGCTGAGTCAGCATGTCTCCTTACAGAGAGCAGCTAAGTGATGAAGATAAACAATTACCATCCATACCCTTTCTGTGCAGTGACCTTCGCAATTGATGCACAATTTGTCCGCCTTTAACCTCACCAGTCGTCAGTTTCTTTCCACAGTTCCACTCTTGGCTGGATCATTTTTGGTGGTGGACCACCATCAACCTACCTGTGCATGCCCAGTAGCATATGCTGGATAAGACTGTTCTTATAGTTTTTTGTACATACAAGTACTGACAAGTGTCAACTGAAGGAACATTGCTTTTACATCTCTCTCTCTTTCTCTTCTAGAATTCCTACGTTCTGGCTCTGTTTCCTGTACACGAGCTGTGAGTGCTAAGTCTTGTAGGAGAGACAGTGGTCTGAGTGTTCTTTCTTATTTCTCTGGTTTCAGCCTCCTCAGGGTAGGTTCTCCAAGAGCGTTCATAAAAATAGAGCCGGGAAAATGCCTCAAATCACCTTCAGTGGTGACAAAATTTGGTTTTACAGGATATGGGCCTAACGAACTAATGTCTGGAAACTTTGCAGGTTCCACATCTCTCAAAAGTGAATCTTCCAAATCTAATGGTAAACAGCTTTTATTTTTCTTATTTATGATAACTGTATGTTTTAAATTTAACTTCAATTTTGTCTGACAATATTTTTTTTAAATTGCAGATCCCAGTAATTCTATTGTCCCCCAAGCCTGAAGCCACTGTGCATAATGGCTCATGTTTAAACATGATCTCAAAGGTCAGTGCACGGATTCACATGTAGATTTTGATACACCTTTTCCCATAATGTTATCGCCTCTGCTAAGTGGACATGCCATCTCTCTCAGGTAGAGTATGTGATCACGTACACTGGAACAGGGGAAATTACCGCAGCAACGCTGAAGGTAGATTTGACAAATGCAACTTTTGGCACCCAGTTACAGCAACAGCACGTGGTTCAATTTCAGGTACTCTAAAACAGCTGTTTAATATACTTCAATATTATTTATAGGAGCAGTTAATGACAAATCTCCAATAACTGGGTTGCAGGTGGCCACACCCTCACCACCTCCTTCTGGTACGCCATTGGTGGGCTTGACGATAGGGGCACCAGTGATTGGCTGGTTTGGCGAAGAGGCCCAGCCTGTATCCTCTTACAATTTTCTCCAATTACCCATTACTTTTAGGAGTTGCTTTGGGGTTTGTGATCCAGAACTAATCTTACAACATCAGCTGAATGCAATCAAATCCTCACGACAATGTTCCTGCTTTCTCATAAGAGTAGGAGTTACTGCCGTAATAAGGGGACAAACTCCCTGATTACTTCTCCCTGTTTCAGAATACATTGGATAAGCAGGTGTCTACAACCTTTTGGAGATGTACTTTATTTTTGCTATATCACTCAACCTTATTTGATGCCATTAGACTCTATCACTAGCGACTGGTTAATGGTCTTTAACTCTGTGTAAGCTGACAGTCCAGGGACTTTCCTTGGGAGGAGAGTGTTCTGCAGACCCATTCAACCGAGCTCCCATTCTGTTCACACAAAACGCTATCACTGGCTGCATCTTCAGGTATAATCTACTCATATGGCTGAGCTATTAACTACACTAACTACTATCCTTTCATAAACATACAATACGTGTAGTATTAATAATAGCCTTGATTTAAAGTGATAGTTTGTTGAAATCGAAGTTGGGCATTTCAGCTTACCCTTAATGTAATCAGTGAGCTAAGACATTTGGTGTTTGAAGTTTGCTTCTGTAGTTTTGCACTGGAGCTGCAAGTTGGTGTACACCAACTAGCAAACATGAATTAGCAAATGCATATTTATAGATGACAGTGCACTTGTTAGCAGTAGTAAACTATACACTAAGCTAATGCAGGTGCACATTTATGGCCATTCTAGATTAAATGGAAATTTGATGCTTCACATAAAAAGTATAGTTAACCTTGTATGTAGGAGTTCTACATGCACTCCTTCAGTAAATGCGACTGCAGTTTTCTAACATAAACCTGGTTAGACTACAACTCAGATTCAGAATCAGTAACGGATCTATAACTGCTGCTTTAAGCCTCATTATCAGCCACCATGCTTACATGCTCTGTTAAACTGGTGTTTTCATTGATGCAATTCTGACGCAAAATCCCAGGTCTTCGTCACGTGACTGTGCCTCGCTAAGAGATCAGCTCTACAGAGTCCTGCGTGGCATCGCAACCCCGGACATGGTCACTATGACTGCGGGGTCTCAACCGGACTGGAGTAGGGTTGTTCTGCAGGAGTGTTCTCAACCTTCTACAGTAAGTCCTTCTCGACTATTCCTAAAGCTTTACAAAAAGTCCCTTCAGTTTCATGTAAAAGTTAGAAGATGGGGAATGTGTTTAACTAACTTTTTTACTTTTTTGTGCTTAAAGTTTACAGCTTGTTGGACAGGTCATGCAGTCATGTGCGACAAATTTGAGCACCTTCAAACAATAAATTGACAAAAACTAAATGAAAATAAATGGACATTCTCTACAGGGAATTTGACATTTTTCTGTTAATTTTAGTGCTCAATTTTTATGTATTTGTACTGTTTAACATGGTAGTGGATAAAAGAAACTTATCAAATGGCTGCACAGTTTTTCAAACATATTACACCCTGTTCCAAATTATTATGCAAATGATATTTCTCATTTATCTAAATAATTGATGTAAACAACAGTCAGAATA
>JBBJLS010000155.1:170793-180801 GCA_037577275.1 Bryconaethiops microstoma | reverse complement strand
TTCAAAATTCTTCAAACTATATTCACCATTAAACTGACCAAGTTGTAAAAATCTGTCCATCCTTAACAATCTGCCCTCCGTTTGCGATTGTTATTTTGTACTGTTTGAAATTCCTTCAATCTGCATGACATATCAACAATTAAACCTAAGACTACACAAATATTATACCTAATTTATGTATTTTCTAGTGTCTCTCTTTCGTTGCTCATTTCCTGACTTGACCATATTTATTAAACTAAATAACTGTCTCTAGAATCTTTTTTTTCATCCCATTTGTCAAGTTGTTAAAATGCTGTGTTTTTCCAAGGTGTTTGTTCAACATTAATGAAAGGTGGACAAATGTCGAGGAGAGGAAAAACAAGAAGCCACTTGCTGTGAACCCAAAAGTCTTGACATTGTGAAGACACAGTCATTCAATGCACATGGACATGACTTAAGAGGTCGTTTTTTTGTTTGTTTTTTTTTACTTTTTTGGTGATTTGATTTAATTTGAGTGGAATTTCCTGTTTCAGAAATGTGCAATTGTTTAGAAATGTGCAAGTAATTTAGAAATTTAGAAATGTGTCAATCATTTAGAACATGTTTAGAAATGAGCCAATCGTTTAGAAATTGTTTAGAAATGTGCCAGGAGTTTGGAAATTTAGAAATGTGCCAATAGATTAGAAACTGTTTAGAAATGTGCCAGTAGTTTAGAAATTGTTTAGAAATATGCTAATTGTTGCCAGTTATGTGGTAGCATTTAACATTTTTTTCAAAGACACGAACATATACAGACAACTTATCTTATATTCTTCTTCTAATATTGTGAATAAAGATTTGGTTTCTCTCCTGTTCGTAATTTTTGTAGTAAAATGTAGTAGAAATGTAAAAGCAAGGTCCTTTTTAAATAACTGCATAATTCCATTTACTTTATGGTAAATAAAACTGGCAGCTTTGGTAACCAGAACTTTATTGCAAATTATAAGGTTATAACCATTTCAGTGATAGGAGTAATGTTTCTAGACACTATATATTACAGTTAATAATTGTTTTCATTACAGAATGTAACAGCAACACTTTGCAGTAATCACTGTGTAATATACAGTTAAATATAGGGAATAGCTGTTAAATATAGGGAATATATTGAATATCACTGTTATAGACTGTATTTTTTAAATAATTATTAAATTCAAACATTGCAGTAATTGCAGAGAAAGATTTTTATATTCTGTAATTATATCAGTTTTTAACAGTAAAATGTATGGTATCTCGAGTATTGTTCTGTAATCACCTAAAGTTTCTTACTGTATATTATACAATAAGGTTCTGGATACCACAGCTGCCAGTTTTTTTTTTTTAATAAGAATGTTTAAAATAAGAATATTCATATTTCACACAATGAACAGGCATGACATGGCATCATGCAGCCTTCATAACATAAAATCACACTGTGTCAATTAACGGTGACACAAAAAATAACCTCACACAATGAACAGGTACAATTTTGGATCTTCAGGCGGGCAAAGACCAGAGAAAAGTTATTTCTACTCGGATTACACAAAGATTCCAAAAATATGCCGCATTCTGTCATTTGTAGAGATAAAAGACTGGCAAATCTCCCTCATGTTTACCTGATCAAGGTTGTCTTGGTGACTATGGCAGACAGCTACATTGTTCAAACTTTGCTGTTTCATGGAGGAGCGAAGCCAATTCTTAAGCCTTCTTAAGGCACTAAAGCTTCTTTCCGCTTCAGCTGAAAAGCATGGCACAACAAGAAGGAGCCTGACCAAGACCTCTGCTTGTGTGAATAGAGCACGTACCTCTAGCAACATAGTTCTGAGAGTCTCTGCTACCTCAGTAGCTGTGTTGCAAGGATCCTGCAGTTTAAACATGGCCAGCTGTACCGCCAATGAATGCTGATTTAATTCTGGGTAACAAGTGACAAAATCCTCCAGCTTTCCAGAGGTAAGCACCCTTTCTAGCTTACTGAAAGTATGGAAGCTGTGCTGGTCAAATCGCTCAGCCAAATGTACATCAACTGCATCTAACAGTTTGAAGAATTCAATCCTGAAGTACTCTAAAGTGGACGTTGGTCTGAATGCAGGTGAATTTCCTGTGTAGCGTTTTGGGGGTCTGTGGATGTGGGGCATCTGGATAGGCTCAATGTGTAACTCACATATCTTGTCACAAACTGTTGTGTAAATTTGATGAAATTTTTCATCAGTTCTCTTCACCTGAATTGTTTTTCTGACACAATCAATGGCAGCCAGCATGCCTGGGACACTAGCAGTCTTGCTCTGAAGGGATCGATTCAGACACTCAAGCTCTTCAAGAACTTGAGACGCTAGGAAAAGACCAAGTAAAACCTACCCTTTCTGAAACCATTCCAAGAGTCCTCTTACAGTTGTGGACTCTAGAGCAGTGGAGGCGCATTCTCTAGAGTGATGAATCACGCTTCTCCATCTGCCAATCTGATGGATGAATCTGGGTTTGGTGGTTGCCAGGACAGCGGTACTTGTCTGACTGCATTGTGGAAAGTGTGAAGTTTGGTGGAGGGGGGGATTATGGTATGGGGTTGTTTTTCAGGAGCTGGGCTTGGCCCCTTAGTTCCAGTCAAAGGAACTCTGAATGCTTAAGCATACCAAGATTTTGGACAATTTTATGCTCCCAACTTTGTGGAAACAGTTTGGGGATTTGGGGACGGCCCCTTCCTGTTCCAACAAGACTGTGCACCAGTGCACAAAGAAAGGTCCGTAAAGACAGGGATGATGGAACACCTTTGGTATGAATTAGAGCAGAGACTGTGAGCCAGGTCTTCTCGTCCAACATCAGTGTCTGTTCTCACAAATGTGCTTCTGGAAGAATGGTCAAAAATTCCCATAAACACACTCCTAAACCTTGTGGAGAGCTTGCCCAGAAGAGTTGAAGCCGTTATAGCTGCAAAGGGTGGGTCGATGTCATATTAAACCCTATAGATTAAAAATGGGATGTCACTTAAATTCATATGCGTGTAAAGACAGGTGAGCGAATACTTTTGGCAATATAGTGTTTATATATGAACCTATGTAAGTAAGAGATGATGTGTTGATGAGAAGGTTAGCAGAACACATTTTCTGAAGATTGAAGCTTCTGAATAATTAAACCCACTGATGTAGTCGTGGAAGTATAAGTAGGACAAGAAGAATTGCAGTCAAATCTATTAATCACAAAGCCACTATAAATATTGATCAATGTAAAATAACACACCAGCCACAGGCATTTTAAGTTTTCGGTCTGGATCTGAAAAAGAAAAATGGTTCCCACAGTAAAATCTAGCCTTTCCTGTGAAATTGCATCAGTACCATTTGCACAGGGCATGGCATACACAGGAACGGCTGCAACACAAGCCTACAAAAGCGTTTAGAAAATCACCCACAGGTCTTGTGTCTGGTACTGGTCTTCTGGCTCCCCCTTGTGGCTCCGCAAGCCGTCGCAGTACCCTTATATTGCATGTGGCTGAATTAAAAAAAATAATTTCCATTACCCACCCACTTCATTCACACTTTTGATCAAAGCTTCCTTACCAACCAGGGTGCCTTCAGTCCCTGCTATGTGAGAAAGTTCATTAATCCATGCCATAATGAAGCTGAAATGACAACGTAAAAGGTTAAGAGTTTTTTTTATTGTTCTGGTTAAAAGGGTTAGTTGTTTTTGTCAATCATTTTCATTTTTCTGTAAACTTAGTTAAGCAAACAATGAAACATGCATAAAATAAAAGTTACTTTTATAAAGTGTGTTCTGATAAAATCAGTACCATCTTAAAAGAAACATGCGATACAAAATTAATACATTTTAATGTTTTTCAAACTAGCCACACTCAAAAATAATTGACATGCAAACTAGCTGAAAAATGTTACAGAATTTTTCAAAAAGTCAAGATCACTTGACTTTTTGAAAAATTCACATGCCACATATTTTACCAGCATATTATTCACATCATACATGGAAAAAAGGTTATTAGACTGTGGGGAAATCCACAGACACTGAAAGAAATCTGACCGTCCTGGTAGGGAATTGAACAACAGGAGCTTTGAGGCGACAGAGATACTCACAATGTTTTTTCTGTATATCCTTAATTTAACACAGTTTCTGCTCTGATGTTTGTAGAGACTAATCTTTTTATAGAAACCCAATCCATACTTTAAGCAATGATAAGGTTTCTGCCCTCTTTTAATGCGCTGGTGTGATCTGAGAACACTGATATCACTAAAACTCTTCCCACACTCTGTACACTGATACGGTTTCTCTCCAGTGTGTAGTCGTGGAAGTAAATTTTGACTGTGTAAGTAGGTGGGCAGTAAGACAAGACGACTTGCAGGTGATCATTTCTTTCTGTAAGATAAGCATAAAACATGAAGATTTAGTGCCAGGTGCAACACAATAGTGAACATCACAGAACCCTTGTGACCCTCTTGAACCTACAGCTTGATAAATTTATGACTAAATCCAAGCCACAGATATATTTGAGCTGAAAAAGACCAAATCCCTAGAATAGTACTCAAGATACAGTGCCACCATAAAGTATTCACAACCCTTCACTTTTTCCACGTGTTACTTTACGGACTTAACTTTAAAAAGAACTGAGTGTTTTCTTTAACAAAATCTACACAAAATGGTCCAAAATGGCTATGAGAAAGCATGTTTTAGACATTTTCCTAAATGTATAAAAAATTTTAACATTTAAACTAATGCTGGGCAATGATTAAAACATTTTATTTATTTTTTTCCCTGTCGTGTCCGGCAACTTAGCACGCAGAATGAGAAGCTGGATGCCATGATACGTCAGACACCTTTTCAACACTGTAACAGCACAGAAATAACATAGGGCAGTTTTCTGTACATATACATGAACAATGAAGTCCAGGGAATTCTCTTTAGACCTCCGAGACCCGATGGTGTCAAGGTTCAAAAGTGGGAAAGGATACGAAAAAATGTTGGGAGCACTGAAGGTCCCGAAAAGTACCGTGGTCTCTATTATTTGGAAATGGAAGAAGTTTTGAACCACCAGGACACTCCCTAGATCTGGCTGCCCGACCAAACTGAGAAATTGGGGAAGAAGGGCCTTGGTCAGAAAGGTGACCAAGAACCTAATGGTCACAATTGTGGAGATCCCTTGTGGAGAGAGGAGAAGCATCCAGAAGGTCAACCATAGCTAATGCAGTCCTCCAATCAGGCCTTTATGGTAGAGGGGCAGACAGAAGCCACTCTCACTAAAAGGCACATGGCAGCCCATCAGAATAATCACTGTTAACAGCTGTGCTACTTGAGCAAAGAAACTTCTGCTTGATCTGACAGAGAAAACTAAATCAAGTGTTGTAGCCTCTCCTGTCCAACTATACTGCACCCATCCCGAGCTATCACACAGTCAGACACTACCGACAAAACACCAACACCCAGGAGAACAGTCGGACCAGACAGTGGAACTCCCCCCAGTCCCTTTGACAGATCAGATCACAGTTTGGTATTTCTGCCCCCGACCTACACATCCATGGTTCTGGTACCAAAAAAGTCTTCCCAATCTGCCCTCAACAACTAAAGACTGGTTGCCTTACCACTCAACATCATGAAAGTTGTTCATGTCATTATGGGTGAAGGACTGCGTTCAGTGTGCTGCAGATGGTTTTGCAAGGAAAATTAAACTCCACAATGAGGTGATGACAGATGCTCCTTTTTAGGGGAGGAATTCAGTCTACGCCACAACTTGTACCTTATTTACTGATCCTGAAGGAATGTTTTGGAAAATTAGAGTAAGAGCCCAAGTCTGAAACCTTTTCTAAGTCAAAAACTCAAACTCTGCTGGAAAAGTGCAGTCTGCTGTTAACTGAGGAATAAAGGAGCCTTGTGGTCCAGTGGAGGACCTTCTCCCCAGCTGGATTTGAGCTGAGTATTTTATAGGCATAAGAAAACATTCATTCTTCCCACCTTACAGTATTCCATCAATAAGTTACAATTACATCAATATTTGTATTTCATTTAACTAAAAACATGCAAAAGTGACACATGGTTATATTCTGGAAAACCTCAGGAATAATAATATGAGAGTAAAGTGAACATAATGAAATTACTTTTAATTAAAATTTGATGTCAACGTGACATGACATGCTCTTTCACATGCATATTGATTAGATGGGTGTATCACACCTGTAACTTCCCCCTCCCCCTGACATGACGATCATTGTCTGCCTGCCCCGCTCCCAAAGCACTACAAGTTATTGAATAAAAAGAAGACCCAAGTCTGTATCTTATCTTATTAACATCAGCTAATGTGAGAAAGGCATTTTGTAGCTTAGAAGATTCACTGGGCTGCTTTGCTACATTTTACACACCTTCCTCATGGAGTGATCTCTGTTGATTGACCACTAACATTTTCCAGCCTGATGAGAATCAACTCTCAAAAATCTCATTCTTTGTGCCACAATACACTTCTACAAACATGTGTTGTGAAGATTACTTTAAAATTACAAAAAACTTAGTTGGACTTGAGTGTTTTGTTGCTCAGTCATAAATTCTATCAACCACAAGGTCACTTTACATATCTATCAATGTAAAATAACACACAAGCGACAGGCATTTTAAGTTTTTGATCCTTGATCTGAACAAATAAGGTTCCCACACTAAAATCTAGCCTTTTCTGTGAAATTGCATCAGTACCATTTGCACAGGGCATGAAATACACAGAAACAGCTGCAACACGAGCCAGCAAACCAAGTGTTTAGGAAATCACCCATTGTCACATCCGGGGGCCCAACGCCCCGCCCCCAAAGACAAGTGTCACTGGAGTTCTACGCTGAGGGGGATTCCCCGTCTGTCCATATGTTTGTTTGTTACGTTTGCTACGGTGCCTGGCACACATTTCCGTATCCACACATTAGGGATGACGTAACAGGGTTGCTAGACACCGCACCTGTTTTGTGTTGTGAGTGAGTTAGTCAATGTTTGTTAATTCATTGTGTCCTGTGATTGGTTGTCTGTGTCGTGCCCCCCTTTGTCTTCAGTGAAAAGCCAGCTGATTCAGAACCACCAACGCGCTGTCGCCCTTATCTATCTCTGTCTAACCCCTTGTTTGTCTGGTTGCGGGAAAAGAACTTGGAAAGAGCCTGTCCCCTGAGCGCCTCAAGGAAGAAACATCAAAGCAGCCTTTCTTGGCTACCCTCACCGGAGAGCCCTGCACAAAAGGTTCTTTAGCCGGCTTCCATTAAGTGACTTCCATTAAGTTTGCTTCTCTAGAAATAGAAGGAAGAACCAGCAGTGCGGCCTCTCAGTCCTTCACATGCCAGGGCTCAGGAAAGAACTCAAGAAAGGAAAGGGAAAGGAGGAAGAAAGATTTCAACAGAAGGTATCGGTCCGTCTTGGTCCACCTCGTAGAAACTGCCCTTTAAAGGAGACGTGACCTGCTCAGGCTCACTGGAAACTAATCATTTGGGGAATTCTTTAGTTTGGATACTGATTCTAAGTTTTTTTTTACTTCCTCTGTTCTCTAAAACTTTGCTATTAAAAACCTTGTTTCCCAAATCCCTTTGCATTTGCGTCCTCTCTCCAAGGCACGAAATGACACCCACAGGTCTTGTCTGGCACTGGTCTTCTGGCTCCCCCTTGTGGCTTCCCCAGACATCACAGGACCCTTATATTGCATGTTGCTGAATTTTAAAAAGTAATTTCCATTACCCACTCACTTCATTTACACCTTTCATCAAAGCTTGCTTACCAACCAGGGTGCCTGTAGTCCCTGCTATGTGAAAAAGTCATTTCAGCTTCCACAATGAAGCTGAAATGACAACTTGAAATGTTGGTTTTTTTTTTACTGTTTTGGTTACAGTGCTTGTTTTTTTGTCAATCATTTTCATCTTATTGTAAACTTAGTTAAGCAAACAATGAAACATGCATGAAATAAGTTATTTTTGTAAAGTGTGTTCTGTGTTTTGACAAAATCAGCACTGTCTGAAAAGAAACGTGCAATACCAAATTAATACATTTAAATGTTTTTCAAAGTAGCCACATTCAAAAATGAAAGACACACAATATCCTTAATTTTCATATATGAAGCTCTTTCCACATTCTAAAGACTGATACAGTTTCTGCTTAGATGTTTTTGGAGACTATTCTTGTTATAGAAACCCATCCACACTTTAAGCAATGAGAAGGTTTCTGTCCTGTGTGAATGCCCTGGTGTGATCGGAGACCACTTTTATCACTAAAACTCTTCCCACACTCTAAGCACTTACATGGTTTCTCTCCAGTGTGAATGCACTGGTGTTTTTTGAGAGAACTCATCACTAAAACTCTGTCCACACTCTGAGCACTGATACAGTTTCTCTCCAGTGTGGATACGTTGATGTGTTTTGAGGTTACCCTTCTGTCTAAAACTCTGTCCACACTCTGAGCACTGATATGGTTTCTCTCCAGTGTGAATGTGCTGGTGTTGTTTGAGGTGACCAGTCTGTCTAAAACTCTTCCCACACTCTGAGCACTGATATGGTTTCTCTCCAGAGTGAATGCGCTGGTGTGTTTTGAGAGAACTCTTCTCCCTAAAACTCTGTCCACACTCTGAGCACTGATATGGTTTCTCTCCAGAGTGAATACACTGGAGTTGTTTGAGGGTATCCATCTCTATAAAACACTTTTCACACACTGAGCAGTAATATGGTTTCTCTCCAGTGTGAATGCGCTGGTGTGATTGCAAATTAGTTAAAACTATTCCCACACTCTGAGAAGTGACAGTTTCTCTCCTGTTTGAATGTGCTGGTATAGTTTGACTATTACCAAAACAACTCCCCCACTCTGAGCACTGGTAAGGTGTCCTTTTTTGTGTTTATCTGTGAGATGATGTGTTGATGGGAAGATCAGCAGGATCAGCAGGGCTTCTGAACAATTAAACCTCTCCTGAGATCAACAGTGTCACATATTCCACTCTGGGCTCCCAGAAATCCCTCACAGTGGCATCCAGTGCGTACGTAGGTGGGCAGTAGGACAAGAAGACTTGCAGGTGAGCATTTCTTTCTGTAAGATAAACATAAAAAAAGAAAAAAATTCAGTGCCAGGTGCAACAGAATAATAATCAACACAGAACTCTTGTGACCCTCTTGAACCTACGGCTTGATAAATGTATGAATAAATCCCAGCCACAGATATATTTGAGCTGAAAAAGACCAAATCCCTAGAATAGTACCCAAGATACAGTGCCACCAGAAAGAATTCACACCCCTTCACTTTTTCCACATTTTGTTACACTACAAACTTAATTTTAAAAGATTTGAGCGCAGTTTTCTTTTGAAAATGTCAACACAAAATGGTCCACAATGACAATGTGAAAACATGCTTTTAGACATTTTCTTAAATTTATAAATAATGTAAACATTTAAAATAACTCTGGACAATGATTAAAATGTATTATTCTTTTTTCCCTGTCGTGGCTGGCAGCTTAGCAAGAAGAATGTGATGCTGGATGCCATGATACACCAGACACCATTGTAACACATTGTAACAACGCAGAAACAACATACACACCTACTGCAACACTGTAACAACACAGAAACAACATACACACCTACGATCGACATTGTGACAGCACACAGCAACCTGTGGTCTATACCTGTCTATATATGTCTATACCTGTGTGTATGTGTGTATGCATGAGCATGTGTGTGTGTGTGCGTCAGTGGATGTGTTTGTGAGTGCGTATGTGTGTATGTTTATTGGAAATTTTGAACTAAGGTTTGACCCTCTGTTGAACTCATACTAACCATATACTGTATTTGATAAACTTATGATTAACATGTGCTTCTCTTATGATACAAATTGTACTTGGGGCCCTAACCAGTTTTAGATCTTCATATGAATATCCCTTGTCTTTACGTTAATCATCCTCCCTTGGGCAAACTGTTTTCAGTCATATGTATAGTCGTTCTTCTGCTATCCTGCAGAGAGTGATAACAACTGCGGAGAAGATCATCAGGACTCCGCTGCATCTCTGCAGAGCATCTACCACCACAG
>JBBJLS010000155.1:144311-156077 GCA_037577275.1 Bryconaethiops microstoma | reverse complement strand
GGCTCTGGTCCACAGGAACATGGAAGTCATATGATAGAGATGGTGAAGTGATGTGAGTAATATGGTGAGAAGTCAACGTTCACCTTTATCCACAACTGGACAAGAGCCCCCTCTGTTCTGCTGAGTGGGGATTTATGTGATAGTTTATGTCCACTTGTCTCTTTAGAGCAAAGAGTCACCACAAAACAATACAGTTAATCTAACTGACCACCTTTATCCTTCAATGAAATACAGTAACCCCCCACTTTTATGCAGATCAGTCATGGAATCAGTCTAATGCGTTTTTTTTCTGAGAACCTAACTGATAATTGTATGCGGAAATCTGCACAATCACGCGGAAACTGCAATTTTTTTTTTTTGCTTTTTTATTGGCAACTTTTTAAAACTTTTTTTAAATTACTTTTACTAGCTTCAGTAAATTCAGCTAAATTTCCATATAAAATATAACTGTATAAATGTTTTTTTACTGTCCAGAGAACACAAAAAAAGACATCTTGGAATGATGAAACACTGCTATACTCAGAGGCAGGAGGTTTGAAAGTAGCCAATCCGAGAATGTTATTTTTTACTCCTTGCTGCTGATTGGCTGCTGCCCTTTGATGCACCTGTGGCAGCTGCAGTCCAGAATTTCACCCGTGGAGCGTCTCGAGTGTTTCTCGTTTTTTTGTATTGTTCTTCTTAAAGCCCAGTATTTTTATTACTGTAAATTAAATTACACAAGGCTGTTGAGCTTAGACGAACAGTAAATTACTGAACTATAAAAAATATTGGTGATTACCTGTATATTTTACTGTATTTTTATTACTAAAAAATTACATTACATTATTACTGTATTTACCTGCTTATACCAAAGAATAAGCAGGTGAACAACAGCGCATACCAAAGAAAACGCACGTGCATGAATTCCAGTCTAGTCTATACAGGGGTAACATCAGTATTTACATTCTAGCACTGTGGGAGACAGCAGTTCAGTGTAAACTCTACAGTACAGATACGGATTTACCTTTACATTTTTGTTAAGGGTGATGTTTTAAACCAAGTTTAAAATGAAATTAAAGTGTTTTGGGAGCATATATTGAGGTATATTTAGGGTTTACAAATAGGCATTTATAGGCATTTTTACCATAAGACAATGCAGGTGCTCTTAGTTACTGAATTTCTATCCTGATGTGAGGGATCTAATGGCAGGACACCATCCCCTAGTGGTCACTGAATGGTGGGATAGAGTGAACATAAAATACAATGACCTTCTCAGTCACCAGATGTGGTGGGGAACCTCCTACATTCTGTTTTAAAGGTAAATGGTGCTGAGCTTTAGCTCAGTTTAAATCAATCTAATCTCTTTTCTGATATAGCTTTAACAAAGTTCTTTAAAAAAAAAAGAATGTCTTGAGTAATGGATTTAGGAATGAGAGCCATTTTATAATATAATTATAATATAACAAACATTTAAAGTTTTATTTATAGAAAGTTCACCTGAGAGTCTCCAGTTTACAGTGTGAACTCTTCAGTCCAGCAGAGAGCAGCTCCACTCCTGAATCCTGCAGGTCATTGGTACTGAGGTGCAGCTCTTTCAAGACGGAGTCTGCTGATTGTAGAGTCAAGCAGAGAGTTTCACAGGAGTCCGTTCTGAGATGACAACCGCCTAGTCTACAAACATACAAAAAATACACATAACAGTTTAATCTGAGGTTGTAAAATTGTCAAAGGAAATTTTTATCGGAGGAAATTTCTCAACCACCACCAGGTTCAGAGCCACAGGTCACTCATAAATTGTTTGTTAGATGAGCTACAGTCTATGACTGTACTCCCTCAAGGTGGACCAAGTTTGGAGTTTGTAGTAAAGTGAGGGATCAGTTACTTGCTACTATTCTGAATGTTTTAACTCAAACCTGTGATCCTGTTCAGCCTTCAACATGCAAACAACTATATGTTATTTCACAGTATATATGACACTCACAAGGCTTTTCTGCAGACACTCACAGCTGGGACCAGTCTCCTATAACCGTCCTCTGATGTGTTGATTTTCTTCGGGTCTAGCTCATCCACCACCTCTCCTGAGATCAGAAGCATATAGGCGAGTGCAGAACAAAGTCCAGCTGAGATCTCCTGTCCTGAGTGCTTCTCTGATTTGAGATATTCCTGAATCTCTCCGGAGAGAGACTGGTCATTCATTTCAGACAGACAGAGGAACAGGTTGATGGAGGTCTCAGCTTGTGTATAATAGTTTCCTTCTACAAATTTCTTGATGTATTTAGTCATGTTCTCTGAGCTGCTGTGTGTTTGTGTCAGTAAACCCTGCAAGAGTTTCTGATTGGATTCCAGTGAGATGCCCAGCAGGAAACGAAGGAAAAGATCCAGGCGTCCATTTTTAATCTCTAACGTTTTATCCACTGCTCCTTCCAGCAGCTCCTCCAGTGTAACATTCTCAGACCACTTTCTGTGCCATGATTCAAATGTCTGCAGTGCCTCCATGTTCTTGCTCTCAAAGCAGTGAAACACATAGACAGCAGCCACAACTCCTGAAAGCTCAGGTGAACAAAGCAGTAGACCTTCCTCTGGTAGAGCACACATTCCTCCCTAAAGATCTCAGTGAAGATCCCAGAACACACTGAGGCCTCAGTGACATCAATCCCACACTCTCTCAGATCTTCTTCATTGAACATCACGTTTCCATTCATCAGCTGTTTGAAGGCCAGTTCAGCAAGTTTCAAAAGCATGGTTCTGTTGGACTCCAGCAGTTTCTTTGGGTCTCTCTCCTCTTTCTCCTCATACTTCTGGTTCTTCGTGTTTATCTGAGTGAGCAGGAAGTGTGAGTACATTTCAGTCAGAGTTTGAGGGATTTCTGGATGATGTTCTCTGATGATTCTCTGAAGCACAGTGGATGAGATCCAGCAGAAGACTGGAATGTGACACATGATGTGGAGGCTCCTCGCTTTCTTAATGTGTGAGATGATTCTCTCGGCTTGGTCTTCATCACTGATCCTCTTCCTGAAGTATTCGTCCTTCTGAGGGTCGCTGAACCCCTGGATTTCTGTCACACGGTCGATGTGCTGAGGAGGGATCTGATTGGCTGCTGCTGGTCGGGAGGTGATCCAGATCAGAGCAGATGGAAGCAGATCTCCTCTGATCAGGTTTGTGATCAACGCTCCCACTGATGATGTCACAGTGATATCAGACACTTTCTCACACTGTTCAAAGTTCAATGGAATTCTGCTTTCATCCAGACCATCAAATATGAACACAGCTTTACACACATCATACATCTTTGGGTCCAGATCTCTGAGCTCAGGATGGAAGTCACACAGAAGTCCATGAAGACTGTACTGATCATCTTTAATAATGTTCAGCTCTCGGAACGGAAGAACAAACATGAAATCTACATCCTGATTGGCTTCTCCTTCAGCCCAGTCCAGAACGAACTTCTGCACAGAGACGGTTTTTCCAATTCCAGCGATGCCTTTAGTCAGCACAGATCTGAGATTTTTTGGTTTTGCTTCTCCATTCTCTCTTATTTTTCTGTGGTTGACACCTTTAGTTTTCACACTTATAATGTTCCCTTCTTGCGCAACTCCTTCTGGACCTTGTACAGGTTTAAAGATGTCTACACAGTTAATTGGAGAGTCCTGTAGGTGTTTCCTGGGTGTTTTCTCCATCTGTAGAACCTCATGTTCTTTATTCACTCCTTCACTCTCTCCGTCTAAGATGTAGAGCTGAGTGTAAATCCTGTTCAGGAGAGTCTTGTTCACTTCTGTTTTATTTCCTTCAAATAAGCTCTCGTACTTCTTCTTCATGCTGGATTTGTGTCTTTTTGAGACTATCTGCAGAACATTAATCACTGGTTGGTAAGAATCCAGCAAGTGTCCAGTTCCTGTCGCCTGTCCATTTGTATTCTTCTTCTGTGGTGTTTCTTCAGAGAGCTTCCTGGTGGTCATTAAACATAAAGACAAACATCATTACCACAAAAGCCCAAAATAAATTGCACAAATGCCACCGACAGATGAAAGTGCTGGTCACGTAAGACATTTTTCCTTTCATTTTAATCACGTTAAATTTGCCTCTAAGTGCTGATAGCACTCAATAATGCCATTCCATATGAAACTGTCACAGTTTCCTGCAGTAACCCATAAGTGACATACGTTTTATAACATTCAGGTGTTCTCCAGAGCAATGGGGTGAGTAGTGTGAAAACAGACAACACTCATATGTCTAGAAACTCCATATTTACTTTGTTTTAGAAGTTTTGTCTGAGAGACAGTGTGGCATGAGTTTTTAAAATATTTTTAAATGAGTAACTACCAGGAACAATGTACGTATAAAAGGAAATACTTTTTTGCATTTTGCTATCTTTTTTAAGACTCTTAATTTAATATCCTTTTATTCTGCATTGCACTCCACTCGAGGAGCCATAGATCAATAACTTGGCGGATTCATTATCTGGCAGTCTGACAGATGAATCTGAGTTTCGCAGATGCCAGGAGAACATGACCTAACGGAGTACATATTGCCAACAAAAAAGTTCAGTGGAGAAGGAATAATGGGCTGGTGCTGTTTCTCCAGGTTTGGAATCAGCCTCTTACATCCATTACAATAGTATGCTACTCACTTTGTGGAAGATACTTTCCTATTCCAGCATGACTGTGCCCCAGTGCAAAAAGTGAAATCCATAAAGACATGATTTGATGACTCCAGTGTCTTGCAGTTGGGCTGGGTCCAGTTGGGTTGGGTCAGGACTCCAATGTCCAGAGTCCTGACTCAACCCAACTAAACATCTTTGGGACAGAGATTGTGAGCCTGGTCTTCTCATCCAACATCAGTGACCTCACAAATGCTTTACAGAATGAATAGGCACAAATTCCCACAGAAAATTTTGTTTAAAGCCTTCCAAGAAGAATGAAGGCTACAGCTAAAGGATTCAAGCAAGGGAGGAATCCTGGGGAATATTTTTACTTTCTGGACCTGAAATATCCACCTCTGAATATAATATATTTAAGACTTTTCTTCCCAGAGGTGTGTCACATAACGGCTGTGCCCGTCCAGAGAGAAGGCGCAGATGCAGATTTCCGTACTTATATACTCTTAATGGATATTCAAAACAAAGAAGGCAATGAGGTCCGACACTCTTTACAAAATACAAACTCAAAGACGGACACACAACAAAGGGTAGCATGAGAGTGGATTGACAACTAAACTGTGAAACAGTGGAACTTAAATACCAAAACCAACGAAGGACACTCTCCGTATTAATTTAACTAAAACACAAAACAGCTGCTGTGAACATAGAGTGATAATGACCTGAATGTTTCAACATAAAAGTCGTTTAAATGAACTTAAACAATGGCAGCCTCTAACGGCTGCTGACTATGGATGTTACAGAACCCCCCCCACAACAGTGCCACTCTGGGACTCCAAGCCCATACAATGGCGGAGGAGGGGTGGATGCAGGAGCTCAGAAAGCCCCACCGATACCTTCGGGGAAAGAGGTAAAATTTCTGGGGGTACTTCCCGGGTCTCTGACGGGGCCCCGCCAGCACCCACCCCTCCCCCGACAACACGTCTCCAGGCCCCCTCCAAGGCAGTGGCGGGGGAGTCTGTGGAAAAAGCCACCCACATTTAGGAACCGGGGCCGCAGCTTCCAGAGCAGGGGCCAGGGCGGGAGCCACGGCTTCAGGTGCAGGAGCAGGGGGTGGGAGCCACAGCTTCGAGAACAGGTGCCAGGGCGGGAGCCTTCAGTAGTGGGGGCCTGGGAAGGAGCCACAGCTTCAGGAGCAGGGGCCAGGGCGGGAGCCACAGCTTCAGGAACATGGGCCAGGGCATGGGCCACAGCTTCAGGAACAAGGGCCAGGGCAGGGGCAGGAGCCACAGGAAACGATGCTTCTGCGGCACTGTGGGCTGGAGCCTCTGCGGAGCTGTGAGCTGGCAGCTGGATCCGTCGTGGGGCCGGTGTTGGAGGCTGTAGTCATCTTGGGGTGGTAGTGGTGGCTGGAGCCATCGTGGGTTTGGCACGGGCGGTTGGCCGGGCTGAGTAGCTTCAGAGAGCAGCTGGCTAGGCTGCTGGGCCTCTGTTTGCAGCTGGCTAGGCCGTGTAACTTCAGAGAGTGGCTGGCTAGACCTCATCAGGCAGCTGGCTAGGCCGCGTAGCCTCGTGGAGCGGCTGACTGGGCTGTGTTGCAGGGACTGGTGGTAGAGGCATCGCTTTGAGAACCAGCTGGACCAGGGATTCTGGAGCCCGTGTGGTTTGCTGGACCTTGGAAGCTGCATCTGGAGGCAGGAGTCGTCGGGAGGCCCGCATGCTCTGGAGTGCAAGCAGATCTGCGAACACCCTCTCCAGCTTCTCCAGCTCATCCTGCAGGGCTTCTAGCTGTCACTGCAGGCTGTTGTAGAGGACTGACGGAGTCTTGGCGTGGCTGTGGGGGCTTTCTTGGCTGCCAGCGGGAGGACCTGAAGAACACTGAGGACTCTATCCCCCGGAGCCGGCTTCCCAGGTGGTGTGCTCACAGCGAGCTCCTCTGCTCGCTTCCTCCACGCTGGCTGCTCAGCCTGCTGGCTTGCCACTTTATGAGCCACCATTTTCGATTCTCCACGGGTCCGTGAGTCTGCACTATATGCAGATGGGACCCGCTGGACCGGCACGGAACTCGCCTTCCAGAACGAGTCGGGCCCGAGCGTGTGGGGATACACTCGAGAGGACATCCGGGACGCCGGGAGCAATCGATCGGCGGACCCAAGCCAGAGCTTTTGTGACCCTCTCTGCCTCCGTGGCTTTCTAGCCGGGTTGGAGACGAAGAGGTCCACGAGAAACTCTGGATCCAGAATAGTCGGCACATCCTCCGGTCTGCCACTCCAGCTGTATATTAAACCTTCATCCTCAGAGCTAATATACCCCAGCAGCTCCTGGGGGGTAAACCGACTTGGTCTGGTTGGTTGCTCCTCTTGCCAGGTTCAGCACGTCCCATTCACTGAGTAGGTAATGGGTTCCCACAGACCTGTGTCAAAGTGGTAGGTCTGTCACGCTCCATCTGCCTTGGTAGGTCAGTCCATCTGTCACGTAACGGCTGTGCCCGTCCAGAGAGGAGGCGCAGACGCAAACTTCTTTATTAATATTCAAAACCAGCAAGGCACGAGGGCCAATACTCTTTCCAAAATTAAAACTCAAAGACAGACACACTACAAATAGTAGCGTGAGGGTGGTCTGACAACTAAACTGTGAAACAGTGGAACTTAAATACCAAAACCAACAAAGGACACTCCCCGTATTAATTTAACTAAAACACAAAACAGCTGCTGTGATAATGACCTGAGTATTTCAAATTAAAAGTCCTTTAAATTAACTTAAACAATGGCGGCCCAAAACGGCCACTAACCATGGATGTTACAAGGTGTTGTGTATATGATGGCTACATTACCCTGAATCAGACACTCCTCCTCCACTGCTGAAGCTGATCGGCTCTGTTATGGACCACTCACTCTTCAAAGAACCACAGCTGGGCACCGGAGAACCTGATCTCTTGATTTCAGGCCTGCTAATATTGGACAGAGTGAAGAACACTCCAGTCTTTGCAGTGGTAGAAATGGTAAAAATGTCACTTTCAAGAAATTCTTATTATACCATATATCACAATTTTTAAATTGGAACAGCCAAAAAACAGTAAGGTCACATTTGCGTTGGACAGTGGTTTATCTGTTATCTTGTGTTGGACGCTGCTTTATCTGTGCTATCTTGTGTTGGACACTGGTTTATCTGTGCTATCTTGTGTTGGACACTGGTTTATCTGTGTTATCTTGTGTTGGACACTGGTTTATCTGTGCTATCTTGTGTTGGACACTGGTTTATCTGTGCTATCTTGTGTTGGACACTGGTTTATCTGTGCTATCTTGCGTTGGACACTGGTTTATCTGTGCTATCTTGTTGGACAATGGTTTATCTGTGCTATCTTGCGTTGGGGACATTGGTTTACAGTGATTAATATCTTAAAAGCTCTTTTAATATGAGTGTGTCGTTACTCAGGCGTTTGTGTCTTTGCTGTCATTACATAAGCAGTTTCATCTAGGATCAATAAAGTTTTCTGATTCTGATTCTAAAACAGTTTGCAGTTTGCAGAATTCTATCCGAAGCTGGGAAACATCAGCATTCTCCAGAATCGCCACAAGCTGTTAGCACGGCACGATCTAAAGTTGCCTGTGTCCTGCATCACGTTAGCATTTCTCAGTGTTAGAACCTGACTGTATATACCGGCTCTATGCAGCTCTAAAGATCCATCTATCTATCTAGGCTCTTCTCATTTATATTAAATATATTTTTCGCTGATTATGTACATTATTTTCCTATTTCTCATCATTATCAGTGTTAAACTGACTATAAACTGTATGAACTGTATAAACTTAGAGGGAACATTTTTCGACAGGGCAGCATAATTCTTCAGAACACCAGAACTATTATATTAGCGAGTGACGTATGAGTGAAACACGCGAGACGTCGAGTGCAGCGCACCTCCACATTAAAATGCCTTTAATGCCTATGCTTGTATGTACATTGTCTTAAACTGCACCTTATACAGCAAAAATGTGTGCGATTGTAAGAGATTGTAATTAATTTGATTTTTTAGGATTTAGTATCTCTGTTTCTGTCTCACTGGTCTGATGGAGAGACACTCACTGTGGGTCAGAGGTTCCTCTTCCTCTGCAGGGGTCAGGAATCTCCATCCTGGATGTTAATCTTCAGACGCACACAGACTCTCTGTGGACAGGTCATGCATTCAAAACAATCAGGAAACAATCAGGACACTGAGACCAAAAAATCTGACTGTATTAATCCTCTTTCTTGAATCATCTCAGTCTCGCTGCGCCCTCTGCTGGACGGACAACGCTACTGCACACCAGTCCTCCTGTTACACGCTGCGGTTTTAATGGAACCGAACAGGAAGCTCAGAGCTTTAAATCCACACACGGTGTTTCATTAATCATTAAACACGAAATGACGCCCAGCGAGAAGTGTGAATGGAGGTTCTCTCTTTTTAACCGGCACTAAACTTTTACAGGTTTGCAGACTTTCTCTCCAGTGAAAGTTTGTTCATGACCTTACCTTGGAGTATCCTGAGAGTACTTCTCTCCTCCCACACCTCTGTACTTTCACTTTCATACAGGAAGTGCTGTTGGCCAGGATTCGACAGAATTGCGCCCGCCATATTGGTGAGGTCAAAACCCCAGGCTGAACACTATAGCAGGAGACCCTTCTCCAGCCCCTCAAACACACCAAACCTAGCACTGAACAAGGAAACATAGGTAAACAAATGATCTTTCTGAATGATGAAAACTTTGAATGTAACTTCTATTTTCTCTCAGATTTGTGGTTGAGAGATCGAGTTTCCTCAGTTCCAGTTTAGGCCTGAACGTTTATTTAGTTGCACCGGTCCAGCCCACTTCATCGTCCCTTCAGGTGCTCCGCTGGAAGACTCTGGATGGACTGAGATGATAAACCACAGTTTTTTTGGACATTAGAAGGTTTTTTTCAACAGTTTGGATTTGTGTCAACTTTTACTTTTACTTTATTATTAAATGTACTTTATTATTACATTATGTTAACCAAACTTTGGTCTGTTTGAGCAGTGGACCAATTTAAGAAAGACATTGTCCAAAATGATACCATTTCATATTAACATTCTGGCCCTTTTTTTCCCATTTACACCATTAAACACAACAACTGTGCTTCAGGGTTCCATACTATAGATTAGTTTACTGTAAGAGTTCAAAAAGAATTACAATTAAAAACAAATCCTTTATCATTTTTTCCTGGAACTAATACAAGTAGGTCTGTTTTGTAGTGCACTATAGCATTAAAAAGGAGAAAATATTATACACTATAGATAATAACATAACTGACATCAGTGAGAGCTCTGAAGCAATATGGTACAAAGGGTAAATATATTGTAAGGCACAATAAAAAAAAATTCTTTAAAAAAATGTTTCCACATAAGCAAAGAATCTGCATATGTGTTTATATTCTATTTATAATCAAACCAAAATAAATCTGTAAAGACGTTCGATTTAATTCCTGCAGTCATTATGAAATATATATTATTTCCATAAAATCCCATAACAATATAAAACCAGTCATCAGTCACAGTAGATGTAACAGTATTTTTTGTTATTTTGTGAAGCAAAATTGTTTAAAAAAAATAATAATTTAGCTTTACTAAGTTAAAAAATTACAGTTTAACCTCTAATTTTAGAATTTTATTTATGGAACAACAACCGTGTTCAACAGCACCAGCTCTGCAAAAGTGAGTCGAGCGGAGTATCCACAGAAACACGGAACAGTTCCAAGCTCAGTTCAGTTCAGTTTTATTTCTATAGCAAGGTTTTAAAGCTGATAATATCACAAAGTAGTTTCACGCGATTGTGCTTTCTTCTGTAAAATTAACATTCAAAAAATCAAATTTAGTTCAATTCAACACACACACACACGCACACACACATGCGGAAGTTTTACCTTAAAATCTATCCATGCGCCAACACACAAACAACTAAACCGTGTTTTTTAGTGATTAATTATAAACAATAAAATGTTTTTTTCTGTTTTTTTTCTGGTCTCGTTGGCGTGGCTGCACTTCCACAGTTTGTCCACAGCGCGGCGCTGCAGGACCGCATAGCAGATCTGAGAATAGAAGACAAATGATGGAGGGACGAAGGGAGGATGAAAATAAAGTCTGTGATTATTTTATAAGAGGAAGAGTGTGTGACGGTTTATAAGGCGGCGCGTATTGTTTGTGTTTACAGGTGTTTACAGATGTTTACAGGTGTATAGAGGTGTTTACAGACTGCACTTCCAGACTGTGTACACAGATGTTTACCTGTGTTTACAGGTGTTCACGCCGTGTCCTCGTGCGTTTTTTTCCGGCACATTTTTGGAAAACGTCCTGGACTCCCGCGCCTGCGTGCGGTTGCATTCTGGGAATTGAAGTTCACAGCACTTTGTTGTGTTCTCGCGATGTTTCGTGTAGTCTCGGGGCGCGTCCAATCGGCGGACAAGTGCACTAAACAGGGGGCGGAGCCTGTCGGAAGCGTTTCTATATATTATATTATATTATATTATGTGATATTTTAATATAACGCCACTCATTATGTTATAATACAAAATATTGTAAAACAAAATAAAGTACTATATTATTATATAATAAAATATAATGTAGTATATGATAGAATATAATGTGAAATACAGTATAGCATAGTCTTTCTAATACATTTAAATATTTTATTTTTATTTTTCATGTTTAATTTTATATTTTATAATATAGCATTATTATGTTAGGGTACTTTATTTTCTAGTTTAATATACCATTACAGATCATACGACTTCATTTCATGTTATGTTCTTTTAAATTACATGACAGTATATTTAGAGCATATATTTGGTTCAGTTAATATGACAGGTGATGATTTGTATGGCAACTGTGTGTTTAGTACCAGTGATATTTTGGGAGTTCTGATCAGTTCGGTTGTTATTTTATATTAGAGATATTTTGGGAGTAATAATCAGTTTGGTTGCTTTTCAGTACCAGTGGTGTTTCTGATTACTGATTAGTCTGATTTTTTAGTACCAGTAGTGTTTCTGATTACTGATTAGTCTGATTGTTCTTTAGTACCGGTGGTGTTTCTGATTACTGATTAGTCTGATTGTTCTTTAGTACCAGTGGTGTTTCTGATTACTGATTAGTCTGATTGTTCTTTAGTACCAGTGGTGTTTCTGATTACTGATTAGTCTGATTG
>JBBJLS010000155.1:133008-143889 GCA_037577275.1 Bryconaethiops microstoma | reverse complement strand
TACTTGTTAGCAACCTGTTACTGTTGTGCAATTGTTCAGAAACTGTAGATACTCATGGTGGTCTTTAGTCAAGGAAACAAGAATGTTTCTGAAACTCTATCAACAATATGAAGTTTTGGTCAGGTAAATATCTTGTCCATCGCCACACAGCTGTTTCTGCCAGTCTTTCTAGGTAAGCAGTTACAGCAGCTGAGCAAAAAGGGTCTCACTCACTTTAAGCTCAGTAAACTGTTTCAAATACATCAAATCAGTCCCACACTTATTGCTTCACTCATGTTTCTCACATTGATGAGAACTGTAACAATCCTTTCACTCACAGATCATAAACAGTCTACCATGCCGTATCTGATCCTCACAGCAGTTCTGCTGCTGTGTTTTACTGTTATTGGAGTTCTTCTTCACAAATTAAAACAGTAAGTCATGCACACAGTCGGGATCATTCACTTTATATGGTCAAACAAAAATGTAGAGTTAGAGTTTAGAGTTGGGGACACTGGGCAGGTTTGGTTCATGTGAAAAGCAATCAGAACTGATCTCCAGTACTCTGATCTAATAACAAACTGTTTCTAGTTCAGTCTTGTAAACAACTGAACTATCTGATGTGTTAATCTGCACTGACAGAAAACCTCTAAACAGTTACACAAATTCCCCCCACCAATCAAATTCTAACAACTGTGTAAATGTGATGTTGGGCTGTAACTCAGGCATCACACAGTTAAAAGGACAAGAAAGGTTCTTGATGTCAGATGGGTGACGTCTTTCTAAAAGTTGGCTTTTCAAATTTTACGACTTTTTGTCTGACTTTTTTCTCTATTCATGACAAACATTTTTATACCAAAACCAACAAACCAGGGATGCTAAAACAGACACATAAATAAACACAGTTGAGCGATCAAGACAGATTCATCTAAGCTGTTAGTTTTAATCACATATTCACAAAAAAACCTGTTCCACTATTGTTTACATCTAATAATCAGTCAACTGAAAATGTTACAAAAGAGCTGCCAATGCACTTGTAAATATGCCTGCAAGTCAAACTTTGTGCTTTCATCAGTGTTTTAGGACAAATTACTTAACATCTATATTTTCAAGTATATTTTTCTTCTATAAATGTGGTTTAATTATTTTTAATTGAATTAAAGAAAGAAAAGATTGGGTGATCAGCTCCTAGATGGAAGTGTAAGCAGTAAAATTACTAACTGTGAAAGTGAACATCAGTAATCTGTACTGCTATTTTAAAATCTATAGCTTAGTTTCTAAACTCTCTGTCTTTGAACTGACTTTGATCTTCTTTTCTAGACTGTCTGGAAAAATAAAGGTAAGTCCTATGATTCCTATTCTGGAACATATCAGTATTATACAGTAGATCTGAAGGTTGTGGTCATTAGTAGTAGTTCTGCCTGAAAGGAGAAAGGTGATGATGATGATGTGCTGGTTGTTATTTGAAGGCTGTGAAGATGGAGGGAGATACATACGCTTCTCTGCAGCTCTCTGCTCAAAGCTCTGAGTACGAGACTCTGCAGCCTAACAGAGGTGACACATCATTCATCACTTGAATTTAGTCATAAATAATTAACTTTCAACTGTAAAGATTTAATGCTTATGAATATTTACACATTTACAAGAACTTCTCATACAGAAATGAATCATGAAAAGTATCTTGTCATCCTGTTTCCTGTGTCTCTTTCAGAGAGAAGGTTAGAAAAGAACAAGGTCTGAGGACCTGCACTCATATCCAGTTTTCCAGCTTCACTTAAGTTTTGGACGTGACACAGTGATGAGGTTTAAAACTCCACTCCATTTGTGTCTGAAACCCTTGGATAGACCTGCAGAATGAGTGTAAAACACTGTCAGCGTGACTCAGAAAGAGAACTGGTTAATCAAAACAAGGTGCTGGCGACAGGTTATTGTTATCATGATAAAATCCATCACCTTTTAAACACTGAATGACTGCATGTATTATATAAAAATGCCTCACACACCAATTATAGAAATCCTGTAAACAACCTGAATACAAACAAGTAGGTGATTGGATGACAGCCCATTATAAGATCATCTTGTTTACTTCATGTAATTTGACCATAGACTGTAAATACATCTATATGCTGCATATGATTTTAATCAATTTTTGAATTCGACTATGTTTCTCTTAGTATTTTAGATTTGGAAATACTATCTAAAAGAACAATTATACTTACAGTTTGATTTGTAAAATGAGTGTAATATTGCCCTCATCTTAACCGGACTCTGAAATAGAGCTGTGAGATGTCAGGAGGTGGTTTTAACAGTGCAGTGTTTTGTTGTTTATTAGTCTAAATATCAGTTTCATTATCGCTGCCGCTGTTCATTTCTGTTACAGTTTGGTGCTTCTTTATTCTTTTACCATCTTAATGCTTCAGTGTGATTTTATTGATCTTCTGGTTTTATCTGTTTATTTTAATCAATACCTTTGTATTTTCTCCAGGACTCTTTCTGTTACTGGTTAAAAAAAAAGGTTAGAATAAAGATTACATGTGTTTAATGTTAATATTCTGTGTAGTTTGAAACATATCTTTAATTTTTAGGGTTTAAATGTAATATGTATGGACAGTCCTTCTTACTGTTTGATGTTTGTGTTTGTCCTCTCCATCTCCTGAGCTCCGTGCTGATGGCCTTCCATGAATCAGAAGATGGTCAGGCAGCTTCCTCAAACACGAATAACAGCTAGCAGTAGTAATTATGCTGGCAACCATTTTTCAACCTTAATTTTTTTAGTTTCTTTTTTGCATTACATGATTTTCCATGAACAACAAATATAAAGAGACTGAGAGACTGTTGACACCTTGCATTAACAGGTGTTTCTTGTCCAGTTCACATCTGGATATACTTTGACCAGTTTCCATTCATGCTTTGTCCCCATTGTGACCAGATCCAATCTGATTTACTTTCCCACAACAAAAGCCCAACAACACACACATCGTTTGAATTTTATTTCCATTTTCTTTTTCCTCATTATCATATGAATCCACAAGCTTGGTTTGGACCGTCTCATTAGTAAAGAGTGCCAGAAAACATTTGTTTCAGGGGAACTTGCACATCTACCATCTCACATTTTCTAAATCTCTCACCTGCTGCTCATCTGGTGGTATTTCAGTTTTAACAGAGTTTTTATTATTTCCTTATATGATCAGTTTTGATACAGACTGTGCAGAATCTGGGGAGAAATAGCAGTTGGTTTTTCCTGCACATCACAGAATGATGTAAACATTTATCCAGTTGTTAAAAGATGTATAAAGGTACACACACTGAATCTTCCTCTGAAGAAGAAGATGGACAGTCTTGAGGTTAGATTAAACACCAGGAGATGCTTAGAGTATGAATATGTATGTTTGTGTTTTCTTACGAAGCAAAGACACATAAGTAAAATGCAGAACAAATGCAGAGTGAGCCGTGGTGCTGTTTCCTCAACATAATCCTGGTTAAGTGGTGTTCCCACCCCAAGAACCAGATACAATTCAGCCAGATCCTAATAATAGTGTAGATAAATATGCATTAAATACATTTGGGCTCAGAAGTTAGTGTTAAACTCCACAGAGGAAAAGATGACCACTCTTTCCTCCAGGAACAGTAGAGGGTGATCTTGTCCATTTCTGAGGTTTACTGTATGTGTGGATGGAGCAGTGCTGATGCAGTGGAACTGAGTGTGTCGGCTGTTTTATACTGTTGTAACTGTATCAGAATGACAGTTTAGTGTTGCTTCCTATATGAAAGACACATCAGTATTGAAACACACACACCTGGAGGAATGTTGTCTTCTCCAACTTTCTACTCTAAAACTTTAAAAAGAAAGAAAGAAGAAGTATTTGAGTCTTTGATTGATTGAGAAGAAAAAGAAAAGAAAAAAAGTTGCTAAAAGTGTTGCGGCAGGTCTAGTGTGACCGGCGGTAAGTAAGGCGTGCTAGGAGGTAGGAATGAGTATTATCCTTACCTGTTACGGCCAGGTGTATGATGCAGGGCTATTTTGGGAAACACACGACCAGATACAGAAACAAGACACAGTGACAGAGTGTAAGTGAACCGGAACGTTTAATAGTATATATACAAATCAAGTGAATACCACAACCAATAAAGACAATATATATACAGAAAACAGGTTTAGTTTAATTGACACTATGTACAATTATTCTATTTACAACACAAACAAACAGGTTGGGTCTGTTGACGACACCAAAGCCTAGAGAAAATTTCTTAAAGAGAGAAAAGAGAAAAGAGAGAGAGAGACACGGAGAGGAAAAAAAACCCTATGTGCTGCTGCACGTAACACTTACATGCATACATAAAGCAATTTAGACTGCTTGCATAATTTACAGGCTAATAATAATACAGAGATGATATCTGACTTCCTAGCAGTAACTTCATGTTAGTCTACGTTTAAACAGCTTGTTTTCAAATATCCACCCTAGTAATTTCATAGTTGTCTATGTTTAAACAGCTTGCTTTCAAATGTCCACCCCAGTATGCCCCACCTAACATCAAGACACATCACATGAAGGTTTTCCTAGTCTTTAAACTAAACTAAAATCTCATGATTTCAACTCAAGAGGCTTTGGCACAAGTATAGGAGGCAAGTATGTTTGTAGCAGATGTAGCAATGGTTAGATTTTTAATTTTGTCAGGAATGACCCCAGAGCTGGTGCCAGCGGAAAACAAGTGAGGGGGCAACTGAAATGCAGTGAGGGAGTGATGATTTAACTCCCAAAAACATGCAATTGTTTGTGCAACATGATAACTGTCTGATCACACACACTAACCCTAACAAACCCTAAATGTACCTTCCAAACACCATCACACAGCAGCAATGTTTAACATAGCTATTAACATAATGCAAATGGGTGCATATATCTCGATCAACCAAATACACCAAAGCATTTAAAAATTAAACCATACCTCATTACAGTTGAAGTCTTTGATTTGCAGAGGAGTTAAATCTCCTCAAAAGATTATCCTCAGATTGGATTTTTGCTTGTGCTCGCTTGTGCTCAGAAAAGACATTTTTTAATATGGAGAAAGAATTCTTGCACATCGCCATTGAAGCCCCAGATGTCAGCTCAAGTTTGAATGCGGTAAGAACCACAGTCATGGCATCAAAAACGCTGGTATAACTAGTTGAAAGCTGTCCTAGTGTTAATTTCTTGTCAGTCTGACCTGTGCACCAGCTCTCGAAAAACCGACGCACACCAATAAACTGCAACTCATCCATTTCGGGTTTGTGTTAAGTCCATTAATGGTTTAATTTTCCTTATATCCAGGAAATTCCCACCAACAGGATCTAATACACTCAATGCTTATTTATGATTATGTTTGCTAAAACACATGGAGATCTCCCCCAAAATAGAGTTGATAATGGCATAAAACAGCATTTTGCATTCTTCTTTAATGTTCTGCTCTTTCTGGCCAAGTAGTTCATCCACCACATAGTGTTGTAGCACCTTGGGTACCTAGCACTGACATCTTTGAGGAGCAGGAACATGAAATTGTGGAGCCACAATTTAGCAAAATTCTTCAGCAAATCTTAAATTTCCAATGCAAACACAATCACTTTTAATGAGTTGAATTGCTGTAATAATGTCGGTGTGTTCACCCTGCAGCATCTTGTTGGGTAGGTCCATCAAACCCAAAACTTTGTACATTACACAGGCCAGTAATTTGAAGGTTGGTTCTGTAATGGTCTCGTGTAGTCCAAGATCCTCAATTTTCACATCAGCTCTTGTAGTTCCAATGTCTGTCATAAATTCCACAAGTGTCATGTGAGATATCAGAATTGCAGGTACAATATCAAAGTGTCCAGTCCACCTTCGTTCCAAAAGCCTCTTAAGCCCTGCTCCTTTATATTGTGTAGGCTTTCTTAGAAATTTATATAGTCAAACTAAAAAAAAAAAATCTTCAACTGCGCTTTTTGATAAAATGGCGTCCACTACCGTTTGGTGAAGCTGATGACTAAACCAATGAATATACGGGATCTGTCTGTTTAACTTATTCTGAATAAGTTTCTGTATATCTCCTTCCCTCCCAGGCATCTCAATGGTGCCATCATAACACTGACTTAGTATTTTGCTTGTGTCGAGACAATTGATGGTTCTGCAAGCACTAAATCAGTGAGTGACATCACACTTGTAAGTGGTTAACAACGACAACAATTGCTCTTTTACAGTGCATTTCTGATCCACATAAATTACAATTGAGACATTCTTGTGGCCAGTAGGATGCTTTGCTCCATTCCCTTTAGTTGTAATCCATGACTTGCCAAAATCTTTTACAGTTTCCTCTGTTACAATCATACTCATTAGTTCAATCATTTGGTTTTGTATGTCATGTGAAGTGTTTGTAGCGTTTTTCAGAATTGTACTATAAGCCCAGGCAAGCTCTTTGTTCTGTCTCAAAGTGTGATCAAAGACAGTAAAAGTCCACTTCCCGCTTGATCTCGGTTATCAACTGATTCGATGGGTCCCCCCAATTGCAATTTGTTTGAGACAAGGAATTCAATTACGTTTACAATGGCAGAGTGGTTAGGGCGATTGCCCTGCAATCAGGCAGTTGTGGGTTCAAATTCCCAAGACTACTAAGCACCTCTGGGGTACCCTTGAGCAAGGTACACTGCTCCCTGGGTGTTGTGTTCCTGGCTGCCCGCTGCTTCACTTGGTGAATTGGTTAAATGCAGAGGAAGAATTTCATGCTGTTCACACTGCATGCTGTGGTGTGTTCACATATGACAGAGTGGTCACTTTCACATACAGGTGGTTTCAAGAGAGCTGATCGGAATTAACTAGATATGAAATTTCACTGCCTGTTGAACATCGCAACTGTCTCTCTTTCCAGAAAGCCAAACATGTTTAATGTTCTTTACTTTTGGCATATCTGTTAAACCCTTTTGCTAAAACCCTGAATTGTGAACGTCACTCCCTCAGTATTTTGTTACATGAGAAACAAAATGCAGAGTCTGCTTCAACAGAATACTCCAGCCAATCTCGCCCTTTGTTCGAAGTGGCTGAAAATGACCAATGACAATCATTTTTGAACTACTGTTTCTTTGGAAATTGCTTAAAAAATGGCTGAGCTGGTCTGTCATTGCCAAGGTCTACCGGCTGAATGCTAATGTTATCTTTAGCAGGCTGAGAAGGACTGTCAGTAAGTTGTCCTGACCAGCCGTTTTGTCAGTGCCGGTTGACCCACAATCCTCTTTTTTCGCCAACCATTTTTTGATATCCATTTTGTCCATCTACTATAGTATCTCAGAAAAGTGAGTACATCCCTAACATTTTTGTAAATATTTTATTACATCTTTTCATAGGACAACACTGAAGATATGACACTTTGATGCAAGGTAAAGTAGTCAGTGTACAGCTTGTATAACATTGTAAATTTGCTGTCCCCTCAAAATAACTAAACACAGCCATTAATGTCTAAATCGCTGGCAACAAAAGTGAGTACACCCCCAAGTGAAAATGTCCAAATTGTGCCCAGTTAGCCATTTTCCCTCTCCGGTGTCATGTGACTCGTTAGTGTTACAAGGTCTCAGGTGTGAATCGGGAGCAGCTGTGTTAAACTTGGTGTTATCGCCCTCATACTCTCATACTGGTCACTGGAAGTTCAACATGGCACCTCATGGCAAAAAACTCTGAGCATCTGAAAAAAAGAATTACATGTGAAGTGCAGGTGCTCAGCGTCATATCCAGAGGTTGTCTTTTGAAAATAGACATATGAGTGCTGCCAGCATTGCTGCAGAGGTTGAGGGGGTGGGGTATCGTCACATACTGAAGCAGAGCATGATCCCCTCCTTTGGAAACTGGGCTGCAGGTTCAGTATTACAACATGATAACGACCCCAAACACACCTCCAAGATGACCACTGCCTTGCTAAAGAAATTGAAGGTAAAGGTGCTGGACTGGCCAAGCATGTCTCCAGACCTAAACCCTATTGAGCATCTGTAGGGCATCTTCAAATAGAAGGTAGAGGAGCGCAAGGTCTCTAACATCCACCAGCTCCGTGATGTTGTCATGGAGGAGTGGAAAAAGATTCCAGTGGCAACATGTGAAGCTCCAGTGAACTGCATGCCCAAGAGAGTTAAGGCAGTGCTGGAAAATAATGGTGGACACACAAAATATTGACACTTTGGGCACAACAAATTTTCACTTAAGGGTGTACTCACTTTTGTTGTCAGCATCTTAGACATTAATGACTGTGTTTAGTTATTTTGAAGGGACAGCAAATTAACACTGTTATACAAGCTGTACACTGGCTACTTTACATTGTATCAAAGTGTCATATCTTCAGGTGTTGTCGCATGAAAAGATATAATAAAATATTTACAAAAATGTAATGGATGTACTCACTATTGTGAGATACTGTAGTAAATGGACAAAATGGATATCAGAAAAGGATTTGATATGTTAGTTTGCTTCCTGTCACGGAGTAAGATGAGAATGACAGAGTTGCCCAGTTGTGGCGTGAGGGAAGAGTCCAGTCGCGGAAACTGACGAAAGAACTTTTTACTCACGCAGTTGATCTGAGAGCGCTCCAGTAAGAAGTAAAGATTCTCACACGCACAGAGAGAGAGAGAGAGAAGAGGAGGCTAGATAGCCAGGAGTACTCACGATACCGTAGAGTTGACTCAGGACACTGAGAGGGCATCACATCCAATGTCTGTGTGCAGAGGAACCATTTCTTCCTGTTTATATACTTAACATGACGTCACGTTCCGGTGCCGATTGACATCACATGCTCTGGTGCACGTGAAAGGTCCCCCCCCCCTCCAGGACCGTCCCCAGACGGCCCAGGCTGGGAGGATACCCGACGACGGTAGTCCTGGATGAGGGAGGGATCTAGCATAAACCAACCGGGAACCCAGGACCGTTCCTCCGGAACATAGCCCTCCCAGTCGACCAGATACTGGGTGTCACGGCGTCGCGAGTCCAGGATCCGCCGGACAGTATACGCAGGACCACCGTCAATGATCCGGGGTGGAGGAGGAGCCGGAGCCTGGGGAGACAGAGGAGAGAAGACGACAGGTTTAAGTTGGGAAGCGTGAAAGACAGGGTGGATCTTGAGAGATGCAGGCAACTGGAGCTGGAAGGTGACAGGGTTGATCCGTGTCATGATCTTGAAGGGGCCGATGAATCTTGGGGAGAGCTTCTTGGACTCGGTGCAGAGGTTGATGTGTCGGGTAGAGAGGTATACCCTGTCACCAATGTGGAACAGTCGTCCCGGAGGGTGCCGGCAGAGATGTTGCGTGGAGTAGCGAGAGTTGGCCTGCAGGATGGATCTTCTGGCTCGCTTCCAAACCTGCCGGCACCGGTGAACCGACTGTTGGGCAGATGGTACGTCAACATCTGGTTCTTGATGGTCGAACACCAGAGGTTGGAAACCATGGCATACCTCGAAAGGACTGAGGCCAGTAGCGGAGGAGGTGAAGAGATTGTGGGAGAGTTCAGCCCGGACAAGGTAGCGAGCCCAGGAGCGCTGTCGATCAGCCACAAAGCAGCGAAGAAAGCGCTCCAGTTGTTGGTTGGTTCGCTCTATCTGACCATTCGTATGGGGATGGTACCCAGACGATAGACTGGTGGCGGTATCAATCAGATGGCAGAAGGCCTTCCAGAACCTGGCCATGAACTGGGGCCCTCTTTCCGAGCAATGTCCTTGGGGAACCCATGCAAGCGGACTACATGCTCGATGATCAATTCAGCTGTTGTCTTTGCTGTGGGGAGTCCGGCGAGAGGTGAACACCCTTGGAAAACTGGTCAACAATAGTGAGGATGGTGTCCTTTCCACTGCGATGTGGCTCCATGGTCATTGTGGGATTGGTAGTGGTTGAAGAGGGCCTGGAGAGGCCGTTGTAGGGGTCTTTGACCAGGCACATACATCGCAGGCTTTTACGAAATCGGTGGTGTCCTTGTTGATGCTAGGCCACCAAAAGGATCTCTTGAGGAGGGAGAGAGTTCTCGAGGGACCAGGATGTCCAGCCATGGCGGAGGAATGGGCCCATTGGAGGACCTCCTGGCGATTATTGCTGGCGACATACAGGCATCCGGTGGGTATCTCAGGTGGAGGAGCTTCCAAGGTGTTTCCCTGGTGAACTCTGTCTTCCAACCCCCACCAGATAGGAGCCATTATGATCCGAACTGGCAGGACAGGCGCGGGATCCGTCCGGGGGTTCTCCGCTTGATATTGTCGGGAGAGGGCATCGGCCTTAGTGTTCTTGGACCCCAGACGGTAAGACAGTTGGAAGTTAAATTGCTCAAAAAATAGAGCCCACCATGCCTGTCTAGGATTTAGTTGTTTAGCCAGTCGGATGGAGATGAGATTTTGGTGATCGGTCCAGACCATGAAGGGCACACCGCCGCCCTGGAGCCAGTGACGCCATTCTTCTAGAGCCCACTTGATGGCAAGCAACTCACGGTCCCCTACTCCGTAGCGTTGCTGTGTGGGGTTGAATTTTCTAGAGAAGAAACTACAAGGATATAGTTTCTGGTCTGGACCTCGTGAGAGAACAGCTCCTATGCCCACATTGGAGGCGTCCACCTCAACAACGAATGGCTTACATGGGTCTGGATGAAGCAAGATGGGTGCTGTGGTGAATTGATGGCAGAGACGACGAAATGCGGAGATGGCTTGAGAGGTGAGAGTGAAACGTCCGGACTGCGGTTTGGTGAGGGCCGTTAGAGGTGCTGCAGTTGAACTGAAGCCCCGGATGAATCGCCGATAGAAATTGCCGAAACCCAGAAAACGTTGCAGCTGTTTGAGCGTCGAGGGTAGGGGCCAAGAAAGCACAGCCTCCAGCTTCTGGGGATCCATGGCCACACCCTTAGAAGTGATGACATAACCAAGGAATGTGGTGGTATGCTGGTG
>JBBJLS010000155.1:101200-111822 GCA_037577275.1 Bryconaethiops microstoma | reverse complement strand
CAGGAAGAGAATCACAGATCAGGATCAAGCTGACAGAATCATCTCACACATTAAAACAGCAAGGAGTCTTCATATCTTGTGTCACATTCCAGTCTTCTGTTGGATCTCAGCCTCTGTGCTTCAGGAAACACTAAAGAACAGAACAGTATCTTTACTAAAGAACAGTAAAGATATGACAGAAGCTCCTACAACTCTTACAGAAATGTATACACAATTCCTAATGTTTCACACAAGAATAAAGAGAGAGAAATACAGCACAACACACAACGAGGAGAGAGACACGGTGGACGTAGAGAGTGTACTGAAGCTGGGAAAGTTGGCCTTTCTTCAGTTACAAAAGGGACAGCTCATATTCTATGAGAAAGATCTGAAAGAATGTGGAATTGATTTTGAGGAAGCTGTCGTGTACTCTGGAGTGTGTACACAGATCTTTAAGAAGAATGAGAAGATCTTCAGTTTTGTACATTTGAGTTTCCAGGAGTTTCTTGTTGCCGTGTTTGTGTTCCTCACATTCAGTCCTGGATTCAACGCACTCCTTCAGAGTCCAGGGGAAAAAGTAAAATGGCTGTTCTCACACACACTAGATGATCTCCTCAAGACAGCAGTGAAAAAGACCATGAAGAGTGAAAATGGACACCTGGACCTTTTCCTCCGCTTCCTCTTCGTCCTCTCATTGGAGTCCAATCAGAAGCTCCTCAAGAATCTTCAGCCAGAGATGAAAATTAAAGAAGAGAGTCTGAAGGACACTGTAAACTATATTAAGAGAAAGATCAAAAAGAAGAAATCCACTGAAGAGACGATGAATCTCTTTCACTGTCTGAGTGAAATAAAAGACAGCTCTCTCACAGGTGACATTCAGAAATACCTGAACTCAGGAGATCTTTCAACACAGGAACTCTCATCTACACAGTGGTCAGCTCTGGTGTTTCTGCTGCTGATGTCAGAGGAAACCCAAGAGAAGTTTGAGCTGAAGAAATACAGACCATCAGAAGAAGGACTGAGGAGACTCCTGCCAGTGGTGAAAAACACAAGAAGAGCTCTGTAAGAATCATTTTCAGTAATATTTAAATGTTATCATATTGAAGAAAAACATTATATAATATTGTACCTTTAACATCATATCAATTTATTAATAAATTATTAATAAACAGTTCATCACTGGCTTTCAAACTGTAAACTGTGAATGTATGAAACCAAGAAGGAACCTGCTCGTACAGACTGTAGCTGCCAGTGAAAGTAACTCACTTGTTATTTCCATCCATTGTATTTTCAGGTATTATTTGTAAAGATAAATATACGAGTCCGCTTTAGTACGGAGAGTCCACTGTTCTGTTCTGTTGGTCTCTGTGTGACACTGACTGAAACTTAGTGTTGTGTAAAATAATCAGTCAGAACAACCAACATCAGACAAAATTAAATACAGATAAACTTTACTGACAGGTCAAAATGAGCATATTAAAATTATTTCTATATACATTCTACCTGTGCACATATTGATCTGGAACTGACAGCTATGTTAACTGCAGGCAAACACATAGATATTGTAGACTATATATTTCAGAATTTGGGATTACTTAATTTCCTGCTTCTAAATGGTAATTATATTTTTTTATTTCAAGCTTGGATAACTGTAACCTCAGGTGGAACACATGTGAATCTCTGTCATCAGTGCTCAGTTCAGATTCATCACTGAAAGATCTGGACCTCAGTAACAACGACCTGTACAATTCAGGAGTGGAGCTGCTCTCTGCTGGACTGAAGAGTTCACACTGTACACTGGATACTCTCAGGTCAGAAATTTAATAGATTCATTCTAGAATGAAAAAAGTTAAGATTACCTTTAATCTCAAGATACTTGAGTATTGTGGAACCTATTGTATTCACTGTTTCTTTGCAGACTGTCTGGCTGTAGTCTTGGAGTAAAGACGTGTGAAACTCTGGTATCAGTTTTAGTCCTGGAAAATTCCTCCCTGAAAGATCTGGACCTCAGCAACAATGATCTGCAGGATTCAGGAGTGGAGCTGCTCTCTGCTGGACTGAAGAGTTCACACTGTAAACTGGAGACTCTCAGGTCAGATTTCTCTCAGTTCATTACTGAGTGTAAACAATTAATCCGTAAGACAGCTGTCCTGTCCCTGTTGAAGATTGTTTCAAACTAAAGGATACAGGGTAGAAAGTAGTTTGAACCTGGTCATCAGCTTCACAGGTAAGTGTTTACCCACTAGTCTACTACCACCCTGCAGGTTTAGATTTGCTGCTTTTATGAGATCAAATTTGGTGAAAAAAATGTATCAGACTTTTCGGTTAATGTGACAACATATGCTGTTTGACTAATGTAACCCTTTTAAACTTGCCATAAGAATGAAGTTACCTCATTAATATGAATAATAGTTTGCACCCGAGATCAGAACTAGGCTCGGCTCGAGTGAATTGGGTATGATCACAGCTCGAATAGAAAAAGGGCAGTAAAAATGTTTAACACCCCACATTAATGTATAAAGCACAAATAAAACAGCATAGAAAAAAACAGTCAAGTCAAAAACTCATCCTGTGTGTGTGTGTGTCAAAAACGAAAAAAAAATTTTTTACGTACTTTGTGATGCTGAATAAAAGTTGTGTATCCCTAACCGGGCAGTGTAAAAATGCTGTTTGAGTTCTCAAATACGGAGCTTATCTGTATCCAAAGAGAATGTGTCTAGTCCAACTAGGGCAGGTTGATGGGCACTGGCTGCAGTTGTATTCCCAACCATCCAGAATCACTGGCTCGCCGTGTAGTTTTCTCTCTCTCTCTCTCTCTCTGACAAGAAATGCACAAAAAAAACAATCTGCACACAGATTGTACAGGGCTTTATCACTAAGACATTTAATGGTTAATTAGTAACCACAGATCTTAGTTACTATGCAATGTAGTACCAGTTCCAGAAAAAATTACATGTCATTTAAACAGTTACTAAATGCATTAGCATCACAAAACATTCACAAAATTTTTATAGTGGCTCTAAGCCTGAAAACATTAGCCCGTTGAGTTACCTCATAGCTGTAAAACATTATTGAACTCACATTACGCCATTTTGCTCATTAACAGGAGCGTACATGTCTAGAATAAAAAATGGCGTCTCACAACCCGAATTAAACACACATACTTCAATCCTCTCCAACTGGTTTTTATTTTACCCAATGACTTAACAGGAACAATAAAATACAAAATACACCACAAAAGCCATTAAAACGGCTTGTCTTGAAATTTTTAACCCTGCGGTGTCATAATGTTTTGGCTGAATTACCAAGCATTAATGGATTTAGTCCACAAACAGATCTGAATGTTACTTGCATAACAAGTAACATAATAAGATCATATCTGAAATGATGAATGATCTGTCCAAGGAGGAATATGTAGATTTTAAGTAAAAGAGGTAGGAGGACTAAACCTTTTTGAGTATATGATAAGGATGGGTTACAGTTTATAAGGTGGGTAGTCAGAGAGGAAAGGGAGATTATAGTGGAGGAGACCTTGACAGACCATGCTGTTAGACAGTTTACATTCAAATAAACATAGAAAAGAAACACAAAGTTCAGAGATAGGAGCCCTAAAGCTTTCCAGGGGTTTAAATAAATTTTGAGAACAGATGACGAGATTTAGTATTAGGTCTGGACTAGCCAGACACAGACTTCAGCATTCATCAGCATGAACAGAGTTTAGATTTCTTATACAGTCTATCAAGCCGATGACCGACCTGGTTCATGACGTGCAGTTCAGGGGTGTAACAGGGGAGGAAGTGGCAGATATTTTAGATTTCTGTCACGCCTGAACTAAGTCCGGGAGAAAGGTAATAGGCACAGGCGCAGACTTCCATGCGATGTGGTTTTACTGTTTGAACGAACGGAACAGAAAACGAGGCTGGAGGGCCAGTCACAAGAACACAGGAAAATAAAACAGAGGAACTAGGGCAGGGTAACGTGGTGATAGGGAAGACAAGGCGGAAACCTAGGTGAGTGTATGCTCCCGTAACTTGAACTAAAAACAGGGCTAACTTAAATACTAAATCATAGCTGACTCTGGTCAGCTGTAATCACTTTACCAGTCTAGAGGCGACCGCACCTAGAGGGCACGTAGAGCCAGTTCTTAGTCCGTTGGCGCCCTCTAGCGGCTACCGACCGGAACCGTGACTAATACAGTATGTTGAAGGATTCAAAGAGAGCATGAAGGGTTCAGGTGTGGCATGTTCTTCAGGAGAAGAAGCAGCAGACTTGGGAGAAAAAAGTGAAAATAGACTTGGAAAGAATATGAGGTTCAACAAATAGGATTTTACAGAAATAAATGTATTTTTTCAGAATAAAGTGTTACAGCTAAAGTGACACTAAACAGAATGAGTTTATGATCAGAAAGTGGAAACAGTATAGAAAACAGTTTCAGAACAAGTATGGGGGATGAAAAGACTAGGTAGGTAAAGGTCTGACCTTAATTGTTGGTAGGAAAATTTACATGTTCAAGATAAAATCAGTCAAGAAGAATCAGGTGTTTCCATACATATTGAAATGGGAAGAACCTGAGCTGGCAAGAGTGAGAAGCTCAAACAGTTCGAAAAGAAATCCCCACACAGAAAAAATACATTCAAATATATTTTTAAAAAGTATGTGGAATAGACTGTAAATACATATAAATACTTCTATCTACATTGTTGTTCATACGGTAAACCCCAGCAGTGCTAGATTGTAAAATACCGATGTTACCGCTATATAGACTGCACTGTAATTCATGCACACGCATTTCCTTTGGCATGCGCTGTCATTTTCTTTTGTATAAGCAGGTAAATACAGTAATGAATTAATTGAATTTACAGTAATAAAAATACAGGGCTTTAAGAACAAAGCGAAAAACACGAGAACACTCTGAGAACCACTCAAGAAGCAGTTGGTAGCCTAGTGGTTAGGGCCCTGCGATCAGGAAGTTGTTGGTTCGATTCCCAAGACTGCTAAGCACCTCTGAGGTACCCTGAGTAAGGTACCATCCCCACACACTGCTCCCCGGTTGTTCCTGGCTGCCCGCTGCTTCACTTGGTGAATGGATAAAATGTAGAGGAAGAATTTTGTGCTGTTCACACTGTGTGCTCTGCTGTGTTCATGTATGACAGAATGGTCACTTTTTCTTTCACTTCGATAGCTCCATGCGGGAATCTGCAGCTGCCAGTGATGCATCACAGGGCAGCAGCCAATCAGCAGCAAGGAGAAAGAAATAATGTTCTTGGATTGGCTAATTTCAAACCTCCCGCCTCTGAGTACAGGGGTGTTTCACCATACCAAGATGCTCTTTCTTTGTGTTCTCTGGACAGTACCATAAAATTTATAGTTATATTTTATAGGGAAATGTAGCTGAATTTACGTTCATATTTATGTAACAAAAGTAGTTATTATATTTTTCTTAATAATTTAGCACTAAAATGCATGAAAAAATCTATATTGCCACGGAAAAACAAAAAACAAAAATGTGGAGGATATCTGCAAATTGGCACACATTTGCAGGAGTTTCTGCAAACAATTAATAGTTAAGTTCTAAGAAACAATCTGCAAACGCTGAACCGCAAATGTTTTACATATATATATATATATATATTTGTTTGTTTGTTTGTTTGTTTGTTTGTTTGTTTTGTTTTGTGAAATATATTTTGAAAGAGTATCAAAGATGTTAAGATAAAGATGTTAAATAATATTCAGATATGTTCCAGTTTATGATATGAAATACAAAATTGTATGACAAAATATATGATCATGAAATTGTAGCTGACTGTTGTTTCAGTCTCAGAAGCACCTTGTTTATACAGTTAAAGAAAAACCCAGATGGAGCAGTTTGGATTTTACTGTACCTGTACCCCCTTTTCCCTACATAGTGTAAGAGCAGGGAAGGGGGTGATTTGATTTAATTTCTCGGATTTGGTTTTGTTGATGGGAGAGACAGATGCAGGAGCACAACTTATCATATATTCCATTTCTCTGCATGCAATATCACACTCTGTGCGCAGTGGGTAGCACTGCCAGACACGTTGAAGCGACGTCTTTTCCAGGTCATTTTTGCATGTCCAATTTTGGTCCTTTGAAGGTGCAGTCTGTGACGCCAGATGACGTCTTTTTTTCAACGTCTTCCAAACGTCCAGTATTGACATGCCCGGGACCTCCGGCTAAGGCCTAATTCTAGTCCAGATGAGGTTGTTGTGAATGGCTTTTAAAATTTAAACTCATTTTAGTCATCGTTTTCTACAGGTCTACTGTTTTCTAGGCTCTGTAAATAATTGTAGTGCCATTTCAGAAGGTGGCATACTGTTCCAGTTCATTTTCCTACTGCTTCATTTGATTGTCTCAGCAACAGATAACTGGAAATTCATACAAAGATATAAAGCATTTCCAGTTAAAATCTGCTGCTGAGCCAAACGAAGGTACGGGAATATTAACTGGTAGAGTTAACAGGTCCTTCACTTTCTGGAACTACAGTTATACACATGCTTTACAAATAAAATAAGAATCACAATTAAATCCCCACTCATTTCTTTCCATTTTAATTTTTATTAATTCCATCCACCAACTATATTGAATACAAAAAATAGTTAAAAGATTCAGTCCGGAGAGACAGCTGTGTGTCCTCCACCTCCACATCTTTGTGGTGCATGCTTCAAATGCTCTGAAGCACACATCCTTATAAAGCTCTCTGTGGTGTAGGAAAATTAGCTTAGGGTTGATTCTCCACCTGAATATATGTAGGAATTATCTTAGGGCTGATAAACCACTATATTCATTAGTCAGATTAGTCAGTTTGTCAGTTTGTTGGTGCACTGTGTCCCTGTGAATGAGTCTTTAGTGCTCAAGGAGCCACCAGTCACCCGCACAGTGCAGAGATGGTTGGAGGAGAGGAGAAGGTAGAGCTGTAATCAGGCCTTAAAATTTAGGCCCAACAAGGCCCGAACGAGACAAAATTTGGCCCGAGCCCGACAAGTACATTTTGATTGATAGCTTTTTAAAAGCCCAAACCCGTTTACAGCCCAACATTATTCATTGATAAATTTTTTTACATAATTTATTCATGACTAATGTAGGCTATAGGCCACTTGGAAGTTGGAACAAAGAAATAAAATAAGTCCTCTGTTAACATCCTAACATCTCAATGCTCTAAATAGGCCTAGGCATACACTTAGCCTATAAATAAATAATAATAAAAAATAATAAAAATTTATAGGCTATTTGCTTCGCCACTTCTCTCCGCAATCTGGCCTCATCGCCACAGTGAACAGCAGCTGGAATTTAATAAAAGAATAACTCCAACATTAGCCTAAACGCTTTGTCTACATTATGCATTTAAGACTCAATCAATATATAGTTATAATTTGAACAACCTTTACTCACCAAGATTAGGCTACATGTTTTTTTGGAGGAAAATTATTGAATCCACTGTAGATTGCTTCAGTGCGGTCCTGCGCTCACTGATGGTGCGTCCAGCAGCACTGAACTGTCATGATTCCGGTCTGTGACTGCTGGGGGTCGCTGTATGACTGTGCTCCACTCACAGCTGAGGATAGTTACGGGAGGGCTGATTAGACCCTGGGGTTTGTATTTAAGGTGCGCTATCCTCAGATGTGGTGTGGAGTATTACAGGTTCTTCATCTTTCCCGGTCTGTGTTCACCTTTTCGTCTCTACCTAGTACATGTTCTGTTTTCATATCTTGTCTGGCCCCCGTGCCTTGTTTCGTTTTGGCCATTTACGCACGACAGCTTCCTGAGGGGAGTCCAGAATGGCATAGAACGTTCTACCTAGTTTGTGTTCTGTTTTCATATTTTGTCTGGCCCCCATGCCTTGTTTTGTTTCTGTTATTCTTTGTTTAATAAATCACTTCATGGAAGTCTGCGCCTGTGCCTCCTTCTCCTCTCCTCTGCTTGGACAAGACCAGTATGTGACAGAATGCTCCACCACAAATGGCACAGCAGACATCTTCTTCATCACTTCTTTCATGTGCCGGACTCGAAGAATCCAAGATGGCGGCCTCTACAACGGCAGTAACACGGCGATCAACCCCAGCATGCCCTCCAGCTCTTCCAGCACCTCCAACTCACCATCTAATTTCTCTGGTGAGTCATTAGCGCTCTGGTTGTTTTTCATTAGGCAGGGAGCCCACTCCATTAGGGAGTATATGGCGAAGTTCTGCTCCCTGACGGACCAGATCTGGAGGAGCGACTTAGTTCTTAAGACTAAGTATTACAAAAGTCTGGCACCCCACTTGAGAGATGAGCTGTCCCGGGTCGGACTTCCCAAGACACTGGAGGGCTTGATACAACTCAGCCTCCGTGTGGAGCTTCGCTGTGAATGCTTGGCTTTCTCTATGAGCTCCACTCCACTCCAGTCAGATCAACAGTCCTCTCAGATGCGCCACTTCACTCCGGTCAGTCCAGCTCCAGCCTTCGGTCCAGCTCCTGCTCCAGCTCCAGCCCTTAGTTTAGCTCCACTCCTCAGTCCAGCTTCAGTCCTCATTCCAGCTCCAACCCCCTGTCCAGCTCCAGCCCTTAGTCCAGCTCCGGCGCTCAGATCGACTCCAGCTCCTGATACTGTTCCCACACCGGACTCACTGACTCCAGCTCCTGATCCAGTTCCCACACCGGACTCACCGACTTCAGCCCCTGATCCGGTTCCCGCACCGGACTCACCGACTCCAGCCCCTGCTCTGTTTCCCGCACCGGACTCACTGACTCCCGCTTCTGATCTGGTTCCCGCACTGGACTCACCGACTCCAGCCCCTGCTCCGGTTCCCGCACCGGACTCACCGATTCCAGCCCCTGCACCGGCTTGGAGGATGGACTTTGTATTCCCCCTTCCTCCCCCCCTTTCTCTGTCTTGCGGGTTGGAGAGTTTGTTTAGGCGGCCCGGAGTGGCGCCATTTTGGGGAAGGTCATGATTCTGGTCTGTAGCCGCTGGGGGTCGCTGTAGGACCGTGATTGTGCTCCACCCACAGCTGAGGATAGTTACCAGAGGGCTGATTAGACCCTGGGGTTTGTATTTAAGGTGCACTGTCCTCAGATGTGGTGTGGAGCATTACAAGTTCTTCATCCCGGTCTGTGTTCACCTTTTCCTCTCTACCTAGTTCATGTTCTGTTTTCATATCTTGTCTGGCCCCCATGCCTTGATTTTTTTCTGTTATTCTTTGTTTAATAAATCACTTCATGGAAGTCTGCGCCTGTGCCTCCTTCTCCTCTCCTCTGCTTGGATAAGACCGGTATGTGACACTGAACACCCTTTCATTGCTGCTGCTAGCAGCTGGGAGGAGGCTTTAAAGGACTGTTTTGAATCTACTGTGTGGGAAGTTCTGTGTGATGACCATGGGGAGCACGTTGATGGTCTTGTGATCTGCATCATGGACTACATTCATTTTTGTGTGGATAACACTGTACCCACCAGGACTGTGAGGTCCTTTCAAATCACAAACCCTGGATTACTCCAGAAATCAAGGCCATCGTCAAGCAAAAGAAGAGTGCCTTCAAGCCAGGTAACAAGGAGGAGCTGAAAAAGGTGCAGAGAGAGCTGAAAAGACTGATCAGGCAGCTGAAAGACAACTACAAGCACAGGACGGAAAACCAGCTTTAGCAGATTAATGTCAACAGAGTTCAGAGAGGCCTCAGAGCCACCTCAGGCCACAAAGAACAGAACTCTCTGCCAATGGGGAATGTGAAGTGGGCAAAGGAACTGACCCACTTTTTCAACAGGTTTAATTATTTGCCTCTACATCTAAACTGCCCTCCCTGATGCAATCTCCAACATCTGCTACAGACACCCCCACCTCTGTTTCACTTCAGACAGTTCACACTTCCTCTATACTTCACATTTCTTCCACATTCTGTGCTCACTCAGTGGAGGTTTGTGTGTGACAGGAGAATGGTGGCTAAGCTGCTATCCCTGTTGGATAACATCTTCCACCCCATACAGGAGCACTGAGGAGGTGCTGTAGTGACAGGCTGCTGCACCCACAGTGTGGGAAGGAGAGATTCCGCAGGTCTTTCCTTCCAGCTAGTGTTTAACTTTACAACAAGCATCTTGCAATTGACCACTTACACACAACACACACATGCAAAAATTATGGACTGACAGTGGAAGTTTCCCTTGTATACAATATTTCTGGCAAATTTATACAATCAGTTTAATTATAAACAAAGCACATCACCTACAAATATAAAAGAAAGCTGCTCTTTACTCTCAAACCTGCGTTTTTGTTTTTGTTTTTTACCAAAGAGCTTTTATTTGTATTTATCAAGGAGTTTTTATTTGTATATACATACACACATAAATGTCTGTGTTAATATTATTGTTTTATTTGTACAGTGTGCGTTTTATATCATACTGTTGTATGGATTTTATTCTATTGTTTTTGCTTCTCTTAACTTTGCTTTAGCAAGGCAAATTTCCCACTTGTGGGAGTAATAAAAGTTTATCTTATGTTATCTTGTCTTATGTAATATAATTATGTATGCATTTAGTGACCTACTGTGAGGAGTTTTCTGCTCACGCTCTATTCGGAAACTGTGCACTTGTCACGGTTCTGGTCCGTGACCACTAGAGGGCGACCATGGCCTAATGAACTGCCGAGTGCGAGGAG
>JBBJLS010000155.1:83599-94366 GCA_037577275.1 Bryconaethiops microstoma | reverse complement strand
ATTTTTTGGATACTGTATTTATCCCGGAGGAAATTATTTCTCTGCATTTAACCCATTCACCAAGTGAAGCAGTGGGCGGCCGTCAATGAGGCACCCGGGGAGCAGTGTGTGGGGACGGTACCTTGCTCAAGGGTACCTCAGCTGTGACACTAGGGATTTGAATCCCAATCCTCTGATTACAGGGACAACGCCCTAACCACTAGGCCATCCATTTGTTCATTACCTGAGTCTTTAAGTAGCTTATAGTTACACATATAGTTATGTGTAGTTTTCCACAAGGCTACTCTGTCTCCAGGGACAGAGAATTAGACGTAAGAAGTGGGAACTTATTGTAAGCTACAGTGCTTCTGGAAGGTCATACTTCGGGTTTAACGTCTGGGGGGATGGCAAAAATATTTGCACCTGGACCAGGGGGCAGATAGAAGCTTTCTGACTTCCTTTTATGGAGAGGGCCCCGGGAAGGTGGCCTTACAGGAACACATGGTAACGAATTTCTATAAGAATATATCTGTTTTTCTGTCTGGTAGACTGAATCTGGACAGGTTCCGCTTGCAAGTGAATAAACATTTCTGATTATTTCGAGCAAAGCAGTTTCTTTGTCCTTTTTGGAAAGCTTTTCTCACCCATGTCAGCAGTTTCAGCGACAAACCCTCACAAGGAAGCAGCTTGATGGCATAGAAGTCTGCAAGTGGTAGCTCTGAGCTAACCGAATCCGCAAAATGGCATCTCAGAATAGCAAAAACTGCTGTAGCATCTGTTATTTCTGGATTATGGCGCATCCATACTTTTATAATCTCTCTGGCATGACCTGTAAGTCTATCTACAACGTCCCCAATCATCTCGGAGCTAGTAAACCCCTTTTTCGCCAGATAAGATCTCCTAACTTCTTCCCATTCAGAAACCATATATTTGTCTGAACCGTCCCCCCGGAAGTAAGGTGGTACGTTAACCTCAGACTTCAACACCATATTCAGCTTAGATGCATCTATGATAGTCGTACCCAGCGGACCTAGACTTGATACTGGACTAGACTGCCCAAATCCTCTCTTGGGAGACGTGTCTGTTACCAAACTGTTTAATATACTTGCTCGAATAGATGCCCCAATTTACGAACCTATCTCTTGTACCAGATCAGAAACATTGACATGCGGATCAACGTAGCCGGACAAAGAGCATTCCTAACAAAGACAACTTTGTCCATACCAGACAAAGACAACTTGGGAGTGGCTCCTAGTGGTGAGCTAAACGACCTCCCCCTCCCTGTACTAGTTAACATGGGGCCAGTAAACAAATCGCCCCTTTTGTCAGACTCAGCTTGTGGTGTTAAAAGAAAAGTTCCCCGACCAAGACTAGGAGTCCTAATAACTCTCACCAATAACTCTCTTCCGGAAATGCCCCCCAAAAAAATCAACCAAAGCTATGAGTACAACCATCTAAGAGTAGGAAAAAAAAGAGAGAAAAGAAAAAAAATATTTCTACAATCAATTAACTGTATTAACCAGTACACAACTTCGAAATAACAATTCAAAATAAGACCCAGGTTAATATTCGCGGATGACCCAAACCAGTGATGATGTTGCCATCCATCTTGAAGCAGCGAAGGTCTTCCCGAAGCACAGTCAGCTCCCTCAGCGGCCTGCAGTCAGTGGACCAGTTGATTCGGGTCACGGCACCAGTTTGTAACGGACTAAATTCTGTGTTGTGTATTTTTACTTGTGGCAATAATGCGAGGACATCAAAATGAGACTGAACCTCGTGCATTTATTCCTCTCCTCGCACTGCTCAGACCTCTCACCATCATGGCACGTTACAAAGAGAGAGGAGACAGAAAGAAAAAAATATATATATAACACATAAATTTCAAAACACAACAAACAAAAATACATTTAACAAAACTAAAATTATAAAACAGGACGAGCAGACCACACATACCTCTCACCGTCATGACACGTTACAGAGAGAGTGAAATGGGGTTTCCACCTCACTAACCCAGGGTATGGGTCATGCCACAACAAAATGTCAACAAAACATACACCTGTGCAAAAAAAAAAAACAAACCAAACAAAAACAATGTGGTCCTATGAAGCAAAAGTCTCATAACAAACCAAAGAAACCAACAAAACAAAATCTCAGAACACATGTCAGCACAAATCTAGTGTAAACAAAATACTCAGTGTACAGGGGCGGACTGGGACTAAAAAACGACCCTGGACTTTCTTCACTGTGTCTCGGCCGTGGTTTGGGGGGTGCACAGAGGTCTGCATCTCAGCAGAGAAAGACAGGCCAACGGCCGTGCACCGGACGGCCATTCTGGACTTTGCCAGAACGCAGATTGCCAGTCCGCCCCTGCAAGTGTCCCAAGGTTGCACAAATTTACGGGCTTGGCACTGAATTCCAAGACTGTTGAACTGCACATTCGCAGAAGGACACAGTAGCACATGTCGATGGGAAGCATGTTTCGACAGAACATGGGACCAGGTTACATTCATGTGGTGCGATTAATCACCATAAATGTATTTTTTTCTGTGATTCATTTATCTAAATTTATGTGTTAATTATATATATAGATTTTTACCACAGAACCAACATGAAAAACATTTTGACTGATTTTAAAAGTAAAATACATTTTTACATTTTTAGTTTCTTTCAGCTTTTATTTCTGTGGGAAAATAAAATGTTTGAATAATAATTCTGTCCCTATGTTTTATCAATTGTCTCACCGCCTCACAGACATGCATCTGATACAATGAAAGCCCAAGAGAACTTCAAATTAAATCTGAAAAAGAAGTTTCAGAGTTTGAATGAGCTACTAAGAAACCAGGGAAGTCCAACACTTCTCAGTGAGATCTATACAGAGCTCTACATCACTGAGGGAGATCATAGAGAGGTCAATACTGAACATGAGGTGCGGCAGATTGAGGCAGCATCCAGGAGAAAAGCAACAGAGGAGACTCCCATCAAATGCAATGACATCTTTAAGCCCTCGTCTGAACAAGATAAGCCCATCAGAACTGTGCTGACAAAGGGAGTCGCCGGCATTGGAAAAACAGTCTTTGTGCAGAAGTTCATTTTGGATTGGACTGAAGAAAAAGCAAACCAAGATGTTCACCTCATATTTCCACTTCCCTTCAGGGAGCTGAATTTAATGAAGGACCAAAAACTCAGCCTGATGGATCTCCTTCATATGCATTTTAAGGAGACAAAGGAAATGGAAATATCCATCTCACCCAAAATTCTGTTTGTTTTTGATGGTTTGGATGAATGTCGTTTACCTCTAGATTTTCAGAGTAGAGTGAGTCTGTATGATATAACTGAACCAGCATCAGTGGACACGCTGCTGACCAATCTGATAAAGGAGAATCTGCTTCCCTCTGCTCTCATCTGGATAACCTCCCGACCTGCAGCAGCTGCTCAAATCCCTTCAGAGTGTGTGGATCGGGTGACTGAGGTGCGAGGGTTCAATGACCCACAGAAGAAGGAGTACTTCAGGAAGAAGATCAGTGATCAAAGCCTAGCCAGCAGAATAATCACACACCTGGAGTCCTCAAGGAGCCTCTTCATCATGTGCCACATCCCTGTGTTCTGCTGGATTTCAGCCACTGTTCTAGAAAGAATGTTTGGTGAAGCAGAGATTGGAGAGGTCCCAAACACTCTGACTCAAATGTACACACACTTCCTCATCATTCAGACAAAGATCATTAGAGAAAGGTACACAGAGAACCAAAAGTCAAACAAAGACCTACTCCTCAAACTGGGACAGCTGGCGTTTCAGCAGCTGATGAAAGGAAACCTGATCTTTTATGAGGAAGATCTGAGAGAGTGTGGCATCAATGTTAAAGAAGCATCAGTGTACTCAGGTGTGTGTACACATATCTTCAGAGAGGTACCTGGACTACACCACAGTAATGTGTACTGCTTTGTTCATCTGAGTATTCAGGAACATCTTGCAGCACTATATGTGCACCTGACATTCATGAACCAGAAGAGGAGTGTGCTCAAACAGAGTTCGTTCTCTAAATTGAGAAGCCTCTTGAAAAAAGAAATGACACTGTCAGAGGTACACAAGAGTGCTGTGGATGAAGCCTTACAGAGTAGGAATGGACATCTGGATCTTTTCCTTCGCTTTCTTCTGGGTATCTCCCTAGAGTATAATCAGGCTCTCTTACAAGACTTGGTGGCAGAGATAGAAAGTAGCTCTTACAGCAGAGAGGAAACAGTTCAGTACATCAAGAAGAAGATCAGACAGAATCCCTCTGCAGAGAGATCCATCAATCTGTTCCACTGTCTGAATGAACTGGATGATCATTCTCTAGTTGAGGAAGTTCAGCAATACCTACAGTCTGGAGATCTACAAAAAAAAGAACTCTCTCCTTCACAGTGGAATGCAGTGGCCTTTGTTCTGCTAGGGAAGAATCTTGATGAATTTCACCTTGAGAAATACAGAAGGTCAGAGGATGTTCTTCTGAAGTTACTGCCTATAGTTGCAGAGTCCAGAAAAGCATAGTAAGTAATGCTGAACATTATTTTAAATTATACATGAAGATACAAGCTTAACATTTAGCTCATCACCAAGGTGATAGAATATTTTGCATAGATTGTTCATTTATAAAGTTTGTTATAGTTGCACATGTATGTGTAATTTTCTTCAGTCTTCTGCATGGTAATCTGACAAAGAAAAGCTGTGCACCTCTGGCCTCAGTCCTCAGCTCAGGGTCCTCCAATCTAAGAGAGCTGTTTCTGTCTGGAAATAAACTAGGAGACTTAGGAGTGAAGCTGCTCTGTACAGGACTGGAGAATCCTCGCTGTAAAGTGGAGACACTGTGGTAAGATTATCTCTCTTATAATCACACATTGGGTTGTTACTCAATTTTAATTCATTAAAGACACTGCAATGGCTTTAGTTAGCATCACTGAAAGGGAAAAAACATACATTCATAATAACGTATCAATGTGTGCATGTGCATAACCATAACATACACATTTAATGTATATTAAAGAGTGTGCTGTTCAACCTGCAGGGTGTTGAATTGCAATATCACAGATGGAGGCTGTGCTGCTCTGGCTTCAGTCCTCAGCTCAGGGTCCTCCAATCTGAGGGAGCTAAGTTTGTCTCTAAATAAACTAGGAGACTCAGGCGTGAAGCTGCTCTCTGCAGGACTGGAGAATCCTCACTGTAAAGTGGAGAGATTGTGGTAAGATTATCTCACTTAGAATAACACACCAGGCTGCCACAGTAACATGATTTGAATTGATTAGAGACACTGCAATGGCTTTAGTGAGCATCACTGAAAGGGAGAAAACCTACACTCATAATAACTTATCAATGTGGATATGTGTATAACAAATATATTTAATGTATACTGCTCAAAAAATGTAAGGAACACTTTTTACTCAGAGAATAGCATCAAGTCAACTAAAGTACTGGGATATTGATGTGGACAGTGAAGTAGCAGAAGGGGTTGTTAATCAGTTTCAGCTTCATTAACACCAAGTGCCAGACATTGTTCCCTCCTCATCTTTCCTGACTGTTTTTTCACTAGTTTTGCATTTGGCTAAGGTCAGTTTAACTAAGCATGAGGCGATACCTGGACCCTACAGAAGTTGCACAGGTGGTCCAACTCCTCCAAAATGGTAAATCAGTGCATGGCATCACCAGAAGGCTTGCTGTATCTTCCAACACAGTCTCAAGAGCAAGGAGGAGATTCCAGGAGACAGGCAGTTACTCTAGTAGAGCTTTACAGGGCCGTAGAAGGTCCTAAACCCATCAGTAGGACCAGTATCTGCTCCTTTGTGCAAAGAAGAACAGGATGCATGTAACATCGTTCAGCATGACTGGTTTGGTGGTGGGTCAGTGATGGTCTGGGGAGGCATATCCATGGAGGGACACACAGACCTCTACAAGATTGTATGCAGGCAGCTCCTCAAGTATGAAGGAATTGATACCATTGACTGGCCCACACACTCGCCTGACCTACATCCAATAGAACACCTCTGGGACATTATGTTTTGGTCCATCCGATGCTGCCTGATAGCACCTTGCGCTGTCCAGGAGCTCAGTGATGCCCTGGCCCAGATCTGGGATGAGAGCCCCCAGGACACCATTCTTCATTGCATTAGAAGCATGTGGAGGTCATACAAACTACTGAGTACCATTTTGTTTTGCTGCAATGAAAATTTGGCATAATGGACTAGCCTACCACATCATCATCTTTTTACTTTGATTTTCGGGCTGTCTTTGAATTCAGCCCTCTCTAGGTTGATCATTTTCATTTCCATCGAACAATGTAGCATTCTTTAATTCCTAACACATTGCCCATCCATATCAGTATAGTTATTCAGCATGTTTTTCCCCAATGATATCTTTTGTGTTTTCAGAGTGTTCCTTTCATTTTTTTTGAGCATGTATATTAAAGAGTGTGCTGTTGTTCTCTCTGCAGGATGTTGAAATGCGATATCACAGGTGAAGGCTGTGCTGCTCTGGCTTCAGCTCTGAAATCAAACCCTTCACACCTGAGAGAGCTGCATCTTCCTGAGAACAATCTAGGAGATTCAGGAGTGAAACATCTCTCTACCTCACTGGAGAGTCCTCTATGTGAACTGGAGACACTGGGGTAAGATGATCTGTCTGAGATCATGGCTTCAGTAAGGCATATTCGCTAATGGTGAGCTTGAAGCAGATACTCTAGGTTTAGTATTAATAACCCATGGACATTTACTTTATTTTTGTTAGTTAGAGGCTCCTCATTCTCTCATCATGTTGTTTATTGTTTGTTTTCCATATCCATGTTTGACAATCCTGGGTTTTTCTTTGCCGTATCAGAGCTGTAAATACAACATTTATAAGGAACATTTATTTACTACTCACTCAGTGTGGTTTAATTATGCTGACTGATGCAGTATTAGTAATTCTGAAAAGTTTACATCTCATTCACACTACACTCTGAAATTGAATGCTAACTGCATCCTGTGCAATATCATGCATATGGTCAAATGTCAGTCATTCTGGAAGATTCTGCAAGTAGCATTCACAAAATACATACATCATACAGCATTCACAAAATACATCATGCTATTGGTAGATAATAAAATACAGGCATTCTTTTTTAATGCACCTTGCATTTTAAGCTACTGCTTGTATGTAAAGGGCTTTTACAATAAGTGTTATTGAAGGTCCTGCTGAAATGATCTCTGTCTTGAACTGAGAGACTAAAGAGTGTCATTGTTCTCTCTGCAGGTTGTGGAGATGTAATATCACAAGTGAAGGCTGTAATGCTCTGGCTTCAGCTCTTAAATCAAACCCCTCACACCTGAGAGTGCTGAATTTGTCTACGAATGAAATTGGAGACTCTGGAATAAAACTGTTGTCTGCTGTTCTGAAGACTCCTCACTGTAGACTGGAGAGACTGGAGTAAGATTGTCTCTCTAAGAGTTTCACATGACCTGGTTTTACAGCAAAACCAGCATAGTTATAGGAAAAGGATTTGAGCAGAATAACATTCAGGGAACATCAAACAGCATATGTCATTACTAGGATTAATCAAATCTACATTTTCAATTATTTCAATTTAGAAAAATACTGACAGTTTCAGAAATCATTTTTTACAAAATCAAAAATTACATTTACGTTCATACACATAGCAACATTTTTGACTTTGGAAATGGATAAACCTTCAACCTACCAGACTTTTGGATGTCCCCAGGCACATGTTTATGACATTTACCAGATGTGCATCTTATGAATATATGGAGATTTCAATTTATATTTGCGGGAAAGGCAGGTATGTTTCTGGACTGAGATAATGCCCAATAAGTTAGATGAACATTAGGTTATTAAATAAACCATGAGCACTGATTGAATGCTAAATGATGACAGCAGTGACCTATTTTCGTCATAAGCCAACTGGAGTGTGAGACATGAAAAAGACCATTTCTTTCAGTTTAACATCTTTGTGTAGCACTGTAATATTCATTTATGTTAATAGCAAGACAATACCAAAATCATTAATCAATTAACTCTGGACTACAGAGTATGAATCAATGAATACAACAGCTCTAATCTTCAAAAAAGTATGCATTTATTTTACTTAAATTAACATCTAAAAGTGGAAAATGATACACAAAAAATATGAACCCAGAATTAACCAGAAACTAAAATGTTTCATTGTCCTTATGTTAATACAGTTTACTTGCATGATCTTCAAAATAATGGAAATATGTAGAAATATGTGGGTCCAGTCACACTATGATGTGACTGGACCCACACTTTGCTGATGAAGTTCCTGCTGACCTGAGAAAGTGAATAGTGGTTCATTGTTCTCTGTGCAGGTTGAGGGATTGTAATATGTCAGATGAAGGATGTGCTGCTCTGGCTTCAGCACTGAAATCAAACCCTGAACATCTGAGAGAGCTGCATCTGTATGGGGCTCATCAAAAAAGAGCTCCATACAACCTGCTGTTAACTCTTCAAAATGAGCACCCTTACGCATATAGAAACATAAAAATGTGAGTAAAAATGCATTCAGATAAATGTGAACACACACTCACACACACACACACACACAAGCAATGTGGGACACTTTCCTAGACATGGACCAGATCTATTCTTAAACTAAACTGTAATGTCAGTGGCCATTTACCATTTTCCATTTAGTAATATGTGTAAATCTTTTATATGAATAACTTAGTTATTTAATTGTTTGATTCTGGATTGAAAATATTGTCTGTTTTGTTTAGAAAATTATCTCTTGATTCTTTTCTTTTTCAGCCTGTGATGCTGATGGTGTGTGTTATTGATCACCAAAGAGGCAACATCACATAAAATGAGTGATTTCTGTTTTAGTACTATTTTACTAACTCTTCAAATGCAGCCAAATACTAGTAACCTTGCCTCACCATTCCCATTCCCCGTCAATCAAATCTTTTGTTGCCATGACACCCAACAATTAATGTCACACATATACACATTTTTATTTTTTTATTTTTTTATTGTAGTTAATAACAACATATGTAGGATCTTGTCTAACTGGTCTAACTGGATGTGTTATTGGAAAGAGAAAAAAAATAAAAGAGAAAATCTTTGAAATTTGTAAATATTACTTTAAGCAAAGAAGTGAAAATATGCTGAGTTCAAGGTTCACCATGTCAAATGGAATGAAGCACTGAAGGGGATGGTGAGTCTCCAGTGTCTTATAATGAAACTCATCCACAAGACTATACCACCTGGAGTTTTATAACATTATAATTTTTTTCAGTTCCAGTTGTTATAAGTCCAGTAATGTTTCATTACGGGATTATGAGCCTGTTAAAAATGTCCATTTCAATTTCCATGTAATATCAGCACTTCACTGTCATGAACTGTTCTCGTCTGTGCAGAGGTTAGGAGATGGAAGCACAGGCGCGGACATTCATGATGCGACACAGATTTATTATACACAAAACACCAAACAGAACAACAGACACGGGGCCAAACAAGAGAATCTAGAGATGAGAAAGAAGAGGACACAGACCGGGAAACCCCTTGAATACAAAACCCGGGGGCTAATCAGCCCTCCCATAACTATCCTCAGCTGTGGGTGGAGCATAGTTCACGGTCCTATAGCGACCCCTAGTGTCCGTGGACCAGAATCATGACAGGATTCCTCCCCTGCAATGACCCCCAATGGGTGCCTAAACAAACTCCCCAACCCACAAGACAGAGAAAAGGGGGGAGGGGGAGGGAGCACAAAGTCCATCCTCCAAGGCGGTGGTGGATGAGGCGGTGATGGGGGTGACCTCCCTGCAGAAAATGAGACCAGAGCGGGAACCATGGCTGCTGGGTCTGTCGCCAGTTCAGGAACCGGTGCCGGGTCAGGAGCTGAAGCGGCCAGTGCGGCAACCGGTGCAGGGTCAGGTGCTGAGGCGGCCGGTGTGGCAACCGGTGCAGGGTCAGGCGCTGAGGCGGCCGGTGCGGCAACCGGTGCAGGGTCAGGCGCTGAGGTGGCCGGTGCGGCAACCGGTGCAGGGTCAGGCGCTGAGTCCAGCAAGTCCGGTGCGGGAACTGGATCAGGGGCTAGAGTCGGCGAGTCCGGTGCGGGAACTGGATCAGGGGCTAGAGTCAGCGAATTCAGTGTTGGAGCTACGGGAAGAGAGTTGCTGCGCACTTGAGCCACAGGGAGAGAGCTGCTGCACACTTGAGCCACGGGGAGAGAGCTGCTGCACACTTGAGCCATGGGGAGAGAGCTGCTACGCACTTGAGCCTCGAGGAGAGAGCTGCTGCGCACTTGAGCCATGGGGAAAGCAGCTGAGCTGGTTGGGACTGTGGTGGCTGGGCTAAGTGGAGCTGAGCTGACGGCGGCTGCTGGGCTGAGTGCCGGAACTGGAGCTGAACTGAGTGCCGGAACTGGAGCTGGACTGAGTGCCGGAACTGGACTAAGTGCTGAAACTGGAGCTGGACTGAGTGCTCGAACTGGAACTGGACTGAGTGCTGGAACTGGAGCTAGACTTAGTGCCAAAACAAGAGCTGGACCTGGAGCTGGCCCGAGTGCTGGAACTGGATCTAAAGCTGGACTAAGTGCTGGAACTGGAACTGGAGCTGGAGCTGGACATGGAGCTGGAACTGGATTAAGGGCTGGAACTGGATTGGGGGCTGGAACTGTAGCTGGACCTGGACTGAGGACTAGAGCTCGAGTAAGAACTGGAACTGAAGCTGGGCTAAGGGCTGGAACTGAAGCTGGAACTAGAGCTGGACTGAGTACTGAAACTGGAGCTGGAGCTGAACTGAGTGCTTGA
>JBBJLS010000155.1:18752-37292 GCA_037577275.1 Bryconaethiops microstoma | reverse complement strand
GACTACAGCAGACTTGAAGTCAGAAGGAACATGACCAGTCATCAGGGAGCCGTTGATTATGTAGGCGATGTGCGGGACACCAGAGCACCAGCCATCTGTCCCAACTCCTCAACCTACCACTAGTTCAACTCCACGACCCAGCACAAAGATTTCATTACCAGAGAAGTGGAACGGGATTGACGGGAAGTGTGATGTGTTTTTAACAACTCTCTCTCTCATCTTTGAGTTTCAGCCCATGAGATCGGAGCCGCATCGCACTTCTCTTCTCCCTCCTCACTGGGCAGGCAGCCGAGTGGGCTTCAGCAGTCTTGAAGACAGATACGGACACTTGCTACTGTTATCCAACTTTCGCCAACCAACTCAAGGCTGCTTTCCAACACCCTGACAGTGAGGTTGAGGTAACTTCTCGTCTGTACCATCTGCGGCAGGGAGACAGTCCGGTAAGTAAATATATGGCGGAGTTTCGCACACTCGCTATGCAGACTAACTGGGGAGACTCCGCCCTCCAGACGGCCTATTATGACGGGCTGGCTTCACGTTTCAAAGACCAACTCGCCGGACAAGAGCTCCCAGACACCCTGGAAGGTATTATTCAACTGTCTGCGCATCGACCAGCGGATGAGCTCTCGTTCCAAAGCTGCTCCTTATACCCTGCCACCAACGTATCCAGTGGTTCCTCGCAATACCATCCTCAGTTCCCCAGATCCTCCACCTCTGTCAGAGGCCCACTAAGGAGCCAGGGAACCCATGCAGTTAGGGCGCGCCTCCCTGAACCCTGTGGTGCAGGCGAGACAATATCACGAAGGCCTCTGCACCTATTGTGCCTCCCCCGAACACCATCGAGCTGTCTGCCCACTCCACCCGGGAAACGGTCAAACCAGGTGAATAGGGGGAGGTCCTCACCTGTTATCTCTATCCATGCCTCCTTCGAACCGACCGTTTCCCGTTTCATCATTCAGGCTCGCATCCAACTCAGCCACAAACAGGTCAGTGTTGACGCCTTTGTTGATTCAGGAGCGGCTGGCAACTTTATTGACCAATCTTATGTTGACCAGTTGGGTGTTAGATACGAGGCGTTATTCCAACCGATCACTATCACCGCCGTTGACGGTCGGCCCCTCCAACACAGTCCCATCACCCACCGGACGTCACCAATCACCCTCATCATAAGTAACCATCAAGAAAAGAACCACTTCCTTGTCACTCAACTCACCTCACCTCCTTTTATTCTTGGTTACCCTTGGTTGATGACTCACGACCCTCTCATCTCCTGGTCACAACAGAAGATTCTCCACTGGGGTCTGACCTGTCAGGAGCTCTCCTGCGTCAGCTGGGACGTGTTCAGGAGAGCTAGAAGTCCTGGATATCGACGCTAGCACCGTCCCTGAGGCATATCAAGACCTGAAGAAGGTTTTCAGTAAACAGAGGGCTAACCAACTCCCTCCCCACCGACCCTACTACCTAAAAATCGACCTTCTACCAGGGACGGTGCCACCTCGCGGCCACCTCTATTCCCTCTCCAAGGACGAACAGAAGGCCATGGAGGAGTATGTTACAGAGGGCCTTCATCAGGGAACTCTCCATCCCTCTTCGTCACCGGCTGCCGCGGGGTTCTTCTTTGTAAAAAAAAAAAGGATGGGGGTCTCCGACCCTGCGTCGACTACCGAGGACTCAACAAGATCATGGTGAAGAACTGTCACCCACTCCCTCTTACCAACACCGCCTTGGACGCCCTCTCTGGTGCTTCCATCTTCACCAAATTGGACCTCAGGAGCGCCTATAATCTCGTTCGAATCAGGGAAGGTGACGAGTGGAAGACGGCCTTCATCACTCCCACCGGCCATTAAGAAACGCTGGTAATGCCATTCGGCTTGTGCAACAGTCTGGCAGCATTCCAACAACTCATTAATGACGTTCTCCATGACATGCTGGGTCACTGGGTTTTCGCTTATTTAGATGATATACTCATCTATTCAAAGACTGAACAAGAACACATCCAGCATGTTTGAGCAGTGTTAAAGAGGTTGCTGGCCCACCAATTGTTCTGTAAAAAAAATGCACTTTCCACCATTTTTCTGGGGTTTGTCATATCACCTCAGGGAGTGGCCATGGACCCCCAGCAGATGGATGCTGTGTGAAGTTGGCCTCTACCCGCTTCGCTCAAACAGCTTCAGCGCTTCCTGGGGTTTGCAAACTTTTATTTATGTTTCATCCGGGGCTTCAGTTCAGTCGCAGCACCCCTTACTGCTCTCACCAAACCTTCCAAGACACCATTTCAACTCACCCTGGATGCCATTCGAGCCTTCCATCAACTCTGCCAAGCATTCACTTCAGCACCCATCCTCATTCATCCGGACTCTACCAAGCCGTTCGTTGTGGAAGTGGACGCCTCCGATGTGGGTGTAGGAGCTGTTCTCTCCCAACCAGGTCCAGATCAGAAACTACATCCCTGTAGTTTCTTCTCCAGAAAGTTTATTCACACTCAGCAACGATACGGGGTAGGGGACCCTGAGTTGTTGGCCATCAAGTGGGCTCTGGAGGAATGGCATATCTTATTGGCATCCAGCAGGCGAAACAATTAAACCCTTGCCAGGCGCGGTGGGCTCTGTTCTTCAAACAGTTCCACTGCACCATATCATAAACCAGTGATCAAACCAAGATAACACAGATAAACCAGTGTCCAATGCAAGATAAGACAGATAAACCAGTGTCCATCGCAAGATAACATAGATAAACCAGTATCCAATGCAAGATAACACAGATAAACCAGTGTCAAATGCAAGATAACACAGATAAACCAGTGTCCAACGCAAGACAGCACAGAAAAACCAGTGTGCAACACAAGATAACACAGATAAACCAGCTTCCAACACAACACAGATAAATCAGTGTCCAACACAAGATAACGCAGATAAACAAGTGTCCAACGCAATATAACACAGATAAACCAGTGTCCCCAACACAAAATAGCACAGATAAACCAGTGTCCAAAGCAAGACAGCACAGATAAATCAGTGTTCCCAACACAAGATTGCACAGATAAACCAGTGTCCAACGCATATTAACACAGATAACCCAGTGTCCAACGCAAGATAGCACAGATAAACCAGTGTCCAATGCAAGATAGAACAGATAAACCACTGTCTAACACAAGATAGAACAGATAAACCAGTGTCCAACGCAAGATAGCACAGATAAACCAGTGTCCAACGCAAGATAGCACAGATAAACCAGTGTCCAACGCAAGATAGAACAGATAACCCAGTGTACAACACAAGATAGCACAGATAATCCAGTGTCCAATGCAAGATAGCACAAATAAACCAGTGTCCGACGCAAGATAGCACAGATAACCCAGTGTACAACACAAGATAGCACAGATAAACCAGTGTCCAATGCAAGTTAGCACAAATAAACCAGTGTCCAAAGCAAGATAGAACAGATAAACCAGTGTACAACACAAGATAGCACAGATAATCCAGTTTCCAATGCAAGATAACACAGATAAACCAGTAACAGTGTCCAGTCAGACCCTCCACACTCAGGACCTGCAGCAACCCATCAAACCGCTCTGGAAGATACGGATACGGCCGATCTTCTCCCACACACTCCACCTTCCTGTTCCCCTCAGACAGGGAGAGACATGTGTGTGCTGTGTTTGGATCCAGAGTGAGGTTACAGGCATCTGTACACACAAATACACACACACACACACACACACACAAACACACATATTAGAGATAATGGAGATACAGTGCTGTGAAAAGGTATTTGCCCCTTCCTGATTACTTATTTTTTTGCATGTTTGTCACACTTAAATGTTTCTGATTATCAAACAAATTTGAATACTAGACAAAGAAAACCCAAGTGAACTCAAAATGAATTAAGTGATTTTATTTTTTAAGGAAAAAAATGATCCAAACCTATATGGCCCTATGTGAAAAAGTAATTTCCCTCCCTTGTAAAATCATGACGTAACTTTGGTTAATCACATTGTTTGGAAAGCTGAGTGCAATTCCACCAGCCACACCCAGGCCTGATTACTGCCAGACCTGCTCAATCCAGATATCACTTAAAAAGTAGACTAAAGGTTCCCAGAAAAGGAGCAACATCACACTGCGATCTAAAGAAATTCAGGAACAGATGAGAAACAAAGTAATTGACATCTATCAGTCTGGAAAGGATTACAAAGCCATGTCTAAAGCTCTGGGACTCCAGTGAACCACGGTGAGGGCCATTGTTCACAAATGGGGAAAACATAGAATAGTGAACCTTCCTAGAAGTGGCTGGTCTACAAAAATTACCCCAAGAGCTCAGCAACGACTCATCCAAGAAGTCACAAAACAACCCAGAACAACATCTAAACAACTGCAGGCCTCACTTGCCTCAGTTAAGGTCAGTGTTCATGACTCAAACATAAGAAAGAGACTGGGCAAAAATTTCCTGCATAGGAGAGTTTCAGGCGAAAACCACTGCTGACCAAATAGAACATAAAGGTTCGACTCGCTTTTGCCAAAAAAAACCATCTGGATAATCCAGATGTTTATCCAGAAACATCTGGATAATCCAGAAGTCTTTTGGGACAATATTCTGTGGGCTGACGAAACAAAAGTAGATCTTTTTGGAAGGTGTGCGTCCCATTACATCTGGCGTAAAAGTAACATAGCATTTCAGAAAAAGAACATCATACCAACATCATTCCTCCGCAGCGATGTGAAAGACACGCTTAATTGCAGTTGTTGTTGCTAAGGGTGGCACAACCAGTTATTAGGTAAGGCAATTACTTTTTCACACAGCGCCATGTAGGTTTGTATAGTTTTTCTCCTTAATAAATGAAATCATCACTTAAAAACTGCATGTGTTTACTTGGGTTATCTTTGTCTAGTATTCAAATTTGTTTGATTATCTGAAACATTTAACAGTGACAAACATGCAAAGAAATCAGGAAATACTTTTTCACAGCGGTGTGTATGTGTATGTATATATATATATATTTCTTCAGTCCTAGCTTCATCCTGTTCTTTTATGTTACTTGTGGTAATGGGCTCAAATGGAATAAAGCTTTTTTCACTCACACAAAATATTGGTGCTGTATTAAAAGGAGTGCATTGGGTTTAAGATAAAAAAATCTGTAGGACATATTCTGTATATCTGATTAAAAAAACAGGTCACAGTGCGTGAAAAAAATAAGTCACTATGTGTGAGTGTATGTGTGTGTGTGTGTGTGTGTGTGTGAGACTCACTGTAGTTTCTCCAGTGCATAGTTTGGATCCTCCAGTAGATCAGCTTCAATCCAGACTCTCCTGGGTGATTGTAGGTCAGATCCAGTTCTTTCAGGTGTGAGTTGTTTGATTGCAGAGCCAGAAAAGAACAGCCTTCCTCTGTAATCATACACCCAGACAGTCTGCATAAAAGAAAAAACACAGGGACTGATGGTATTTATACACAGCTGCAGTACAGTAATAAAATCATATCCACCATCTGGTCTACTTGTTACTGCTCCGCACCATGAGAGGCAAGTTCACAGGTTCAGTTTTGGTGCAGCTGGAGTCTGGTGGTTAGGGAGTTGCCCCTGTGATTGGAGGGTTGTGAGTTTGAATAGCAGGACTGCCAGTAGCACTACTGAGGTACCCTTGAGCAAGGTACGGACCCAATACAGTGCTCTCAGGATGCTGCGTAGATGGCTACCTGCTGCTTCTCCTGGGTGAGCGTGTTAAATGCAGAATTATTTCATGCTGCTCACACTGCGTGCTGTGCTGTGGTGTGTTCACGTATGACAGATTGACACTTTACATATGACAGTATTCCATAAGTCAGAGAACCACATATTACCACCAGAGGGTAATAGTAGACAGTGGAATCCTATGACAGTATTCATGTTCATCTAAAATGGAGAATCTATTCCCCTGCTGAACTGGGTCAGGTGATGAGGGTGTCTTTTTTTTTCTGCCATCCATGCTTCTGGCAAACAGGGCATGGAGTAGCTCATCAGTTCTGTGTGTGTTAGGCCTGGAGACAGTGAAGCTTGTTTAAGTTTGTGTTTTTAGTTTTGTGTTAATTAGTGTCAGCTGGGTGTAGAGTTTGTTTTGTCATTGGGTGTTGGGATGTGGGGTTGTTGTATTTAAAGGGTTTGTGTCCTGGGGTTAATGGCGGGTCCACCATTATACTTTATGTTCATGCTTTCTCTAAACAACTATCTTGTGAATTTGTGCTTCCTGTTTCTGGCCCTCGTGTCAGTTTTTGGTTCTGTTTGGGAAAATAAAAGGAAATCAAGTAACATGGATCTCGGTGTCTGCGCCTGCTCCCTTTGTGTGGAGAAAGCAGAGAGTCGTGACACTGTGCCCCTAATTTGGGTCAGGGATCTATGTTCACTACAGAAGCAGAAAGAGACTTTGTGGTAGTGACATCCAAAACAGCTATGGAGGTATTAACTGTAGCATTAGCCATGGTCATTATGGAATTAAACAGGACTTCATTCTTTCTGATCTGGTGTAGCAGAGTTATTCTACTTTCCCGGTCAACATTAGTAGAGTTGAGGCCTGAGGCCTTAGTGTGGAAGCATGCTAACAACACAAAAAACAACACATTTAAACATGACAAATACTAAAATAAAAATTTGCAAATTTTCCAAAAGACAAACCTTATCCGGCTGTTAATCACTAAGTACTGGATATCAGAGCACGACATTTTTAACTAAAGATCTGTTTTACAGAAAGTTTCAACTGTGTGTCTCCAGTTTACAGTGTGAACTCTTCAGTCCAACAGAAAGCAGCTCCACTCCTGAATCCTGCAGGTCATTGTTACTGAGGTCCAGCTCTTTCAGGAAGCAACTTGCTGATTGCAGAGCTGATGCTAGTTTTTCACAGGATGTTGCAGTGAGATTACATCCACATAGTCTGTCAGAGAGAGAAAGTATAGTACCTTGGTGCAATTGTAATTATAGGAACTGGAATGGAGTGACATTACTCTCTATGTGCAACTTTGCCTTCAAATCCAGAAATATATAGATTATTTTTTGTAGTTTGATATTTTAAACTTAAGACTGCATTTCAGTCACAAGTTATTAAAAATGATTTACTGTCATCATGACTATTTATGTGATGTATGTGGAGCACAAATAAGGAAATGAATGCAGGAATTTCTGCATCTTTTAAAATCAGTAAGAGTTACAGGCAGGTGATGTGGAGGTAAAAAAAGTCTTTTTTGTGAATGTTTCATTTCACTGAAAAGACAATAACCACCTACTTGACTTGATTTGACTTGACCTGACATAGGAATTTGAGGGAGAGTGCAGGGACCAATATTATGAATGATCTGTGGACACTATCAGGGAGTCTGACAGTGACATCACTGATATCAATTGAGAACTCAAAAGTTTTTTTTATTAGCTGGGTTGTAACAAAACATTTGTGAGAGTTTCTGCAAAAGATGAGTTTCTCCTGCTCTGGCACATGAAATCTGCTCATATGACTGAAATGTAATAACAAATAATTTTCAGATTTTCAGCATTCTAGACTGCGAATGTAAAAACTGTGGAGTATAATATTTATAAAAACACTCACCCAGCTTTTCTGGATGTTTTGACCATTGGCAGCAGAGCAGCCTCTGAAGACATTCCTCTGATGGATTATATTTCCTCAGGTTAAGCTCATCCAGATCCTCCTCTGAGTTCAGAAACTAAAATGCCACCGCTGACAACTGAGCAGGAGAGAGACTAACTCCACTGAGGCCACTGGTACCTCCTCTGCTCAGGTATGTCTGGACCTCCTGCACCAGAGAATGGTCATTCAGTTCATTCAGACCGTGGAACAGATTGATGGTCTTCTCTGGAGTGCAGTTCTCCCTGATCATCTCCTTGATGTACTTGACTGTTTCATCTTTGCAGTTAGAGCTGTTTCCCATCTGGGTCAGCAGACCTCATAAGAGAGTTTGATTGGACTCCAGTGAGAGACCAACAAGGAAGTGGAGGAACAGATCCAGGTGTCTATTCTTACTCTGTAAGGCCTTGTCCACCGCAGCCTTGTGGAACTCAGGCATTGTTGACTTTTTGGTGAAACTAAAGACTCCGGAAATGTGTAGCAGCACATTTCTGTTCTTAAAGATGAAAATGGGAAATGCATATAAGCAGCCAGAAACTCCTGAATGCTCACGTACAAAAAGCTGAAGACCTTTCCCAAGTGAAGTGCTAACTCCTCCCTGAAGATTTGGGTGCACACTCCCGAGTACAAAGTCACTTCCCTAACATCAAGGCCACACATTTTCAGGTCTTCATCCTAAAAGATCAAGTTTCCCTTTTCCAGTTGTTGCAAAGCCAGTCTTCCCAGTGCCAGAATCATCTTCCTGGCTTGTTTCTGATCAACATCACTTTTACCGTGGTATCTTTGGCTGCCATGTTTGATTTGAAACATGAGGAAGTGTGTGAACGTTTGAGTCAAAGTCTTGGGGATCTCTCCACTCTCTGCTTCACCCAACACCCTCTCTAGTGAAAGTGAACATTCGGTTATACGAAAGTGAACATTCGGTTATACGTGAACACACCACAGCACACAGTGTGAACAGCCCGAAATTCGTCCTCTGCATTTAACCCATTCACCAAGTCAAGCAGCGGACAGCCAGGACCACGGCGCCCGGGTAGAAGTGTGTGGGGACGGTACCTTGCTCAGGGGTGTCTAGCAGTCTTGGGAATGGAAGCCACAACTTCCTCATCCCAGGGCGAACACCCTAACTACTAGGCTACCATCAGCTAGAACAGTGGCTACAATCCAGCAGATGACTGGGATGCGGCATATGATGTAGAGGCTTCTTGAGGACTTCACGTGTGAGATGATTTTGTTGGCCAGGCTCTGGTCACTTATTTTCTTCTTGAAATATTCCTCTTTCTGAGGGTCACTGAACCCTCGTACCTCTGTTACCTGGTCAACACACTCAGTAGGGCTCTGACTGGCTTCTGGTCAAGAGGTGATCCAGAGCTCAATCTTAGTCACATTTGACCAAAGAACACGGTTCCAGTTAGCGTTTAGTAAACTCCACTCATTTACATTTGTGACTGTAGGACAGAAATGTGTTTCTCCTTACATACCTCCCTGTTGGCATGTTGATAGTGTCTAGTGGTCGTTCTGGACACTTGGTGACCCTGAGATGCCACTCTTTTCTGCACTGAGCTTTTGAAGATTAATACACATCTGCCGGACTGGAACGGTATGTTCTCTCATCTTTCCCATTTTGAAGAGTGGCTAAGAGAAATGGACCGCTATGTCATGTCATATTTATATCCCAGAAACACTGGAAGTCATGAACTAAAAGTTGTTAGATGCTCTGAAGAAGTAAAATATAAATGACTAAGGTTACATTTATAGAAATTGTTAGGGGTGCCAACGATTGTAGAACCAGTGATTTTCTTAAAACAAATTATTTCTTAATGATGGATTAAAAAAATTAGGGGTGTCATGTAAAAAAAATCTAATTGATTACAAGCTCTCTGATTTATTACTCTAAATAAATTGCACACATTTCTGCTGCAAAAGTATGTAAAGAATTAAATAAATTTTGGCGTAGGAGTGAATGAATTATCATTACAGAACTGCACCGTTCATGTGCAGTAATGGTCACAATAATCAAAATTATGATGTAATATGCTTCAGCAAGAAAAAGTATAGAACTCAGTCCGTCTATAACTGCACATGTTAATTTTTTAATGTGTTACTTTTCTGTGATTAATTGATCAACAATTAACACATTAATTTGACACTCCTAAAAAAATAAATAGATATATTTACTTGAGTTGAGGATTAGACTTTTTATTTTGGGTGAGAATATTCTAGTGCAATAAAAAAAATGATTGTATTTTGAGGCTTTTTGCCCATCTTTATCAGGGGCACCAATAACTGTGGATGATGCTGCATTATACGAGAATGAACCAGAACCACTGCTCATTGATACTTAATTTAAACTCCGTAGGACATAAGGTACACACTGTTTCACAAGAACACACACAGACCTGGAATATGAACTCCTGATTTCTCCTGGTAATATCTGAGGTCTCCGTCTGAACTCTGTGGGTGAAGATAAGATCATAAGGGAATATTATGGACAAACTGAAAAGAACATTAATACAGTTTCATATGTTATAATATTAATTATTCAGTTAAACAAACTGTACAATATCTCAGGTATATACAAATCTGAATTATAAAACCGTTTTGATCCTAGAAGATACTGCTTTTGCTATGATTGCATAGTCACACAGAGACACAAAAACATGAATGATTATGAATATAATGTAAACATGAAGAAAATATTCTATACTATAAAAACTATATACTATTTAAATATGCTGTGATTAGTAAGCGAAATAGGTATATATACAAGTGAACAGGAGATTAGTTTTCTTTTAATTGAAAAGATACAACCTGAGGAATTGAACATTTTTGCTGTGGTCTCTAATTTTTTTCCAGGGGTGCATGTATGTGTGTGTGTGTATATATATATTTTCACAAACACACACACACACACAGACACACACAGCACACAGAGAAGGAACATTTCTCTACACCATTCTTACCTAAAACTGTCTCTACCTGAGATCAGTAAAACTGCCCTCGTCTCTGAGGATTGGAGGAAGGTCAATGGATGTATCACTCTTCATGGATATGTGACTGGGATCAGGGGAGTCTGGTCTCTCCCTCTGATTCACACTAAAATATAGACATGAAGACAAAATGATGATGGGGCCATTAAAGAACAAATAAATTCTTTATTTTATTTATCGTATTCTCACCCCACTGCTGTTTGGCCAACACTGACTCCCCATGGCTGCCCGAATTAAGTTGAGTCACAAACTCTCACCTACAGAGTGACACCTGAGTCTGAACCCAGCGACCTTAATCCCATCATTCAGTCTTATGTTCATACTCACTCCCTCCAATCCTCCAAGGACATCGTCTGGCTCTGCCCTCCCTACACACAAGGTAAAGCCAGTCCAGACTGGTCTCATTCTGGTTCCCTGTCCAGACTGGTCTTCTTCTGGTTCCTGGGCCAGACTGGTCTCATTCTGGTTCCCAGGCCAGACTGGACTCATTCTTGTTCCCAGTCCAGACTGGTCTCATTCTGGTTCCCAGGCCAGACTGGTCTCATTCTGGTTCCCACTCCATACTAGTCTCATTCTGATACCCAGTCCAGACTGGTCTTATTCTGGTTTCCAGTCCAGACTGGACTCATTCTTGTTCCCTGCTAGTGGAATGAGCTGCCTAAGGAGACCAGAGCAGCAGAATCCCTCTCTATTTTCAAGCGTCTCCTGAAGACTCATCTGTCCTGAAACTTGAGTGTTTCCTCAAATTGTAAGTCACTTTGCACAAAAGCATTTCCCAAATGAATGCAATATAATGTACACATACAATGTATACATGCAGTGCTTTATTTTTCTACATGCAGGGAATTGTTAATGCATCCTCAGACTGTTTCACCTCTCTAATACTTAAAGTCCTCCATCCATCTTACAACAATGCTGAGGTTCAGAGGAAAATAGGCCAGATATTGTTTTTCAGCTTTCCATTGTTCGTACCTGAGCTCAGCAGAACTGTCATCTTCCCTGATGTTCGGTAGAAAGTCCATTGACTCATCCCTCTTCTTGGACACACTACTCAGTTCAGGTGGGTCAGATCTCTTACCCTGAACCAGTCTTAAAGACAACCAGCATCAGACATGACCTACAGATGTTCCTGCATATTGGTGTAGATGAGAACACCCTTGCTTTACACCAAACCACACAATTCCCTCATCTCTCAACTTTCTGTTCTTCAGAGAGACTCAGTCTAGAGGTGATGGTTCTTCCTTCAAAGGCACCTAATCCTGTACATGGTGGCTTAATCTGAAGGTTTCTTCTTCCCTCACACGTGTCTGGGCCGGGCGAGTCAAACAGGTGAAATACTGGAAGTATTTTTAATATGCTGAAAAGAGAGGAGTCATATGTTTCTCAGCCAATCACAGCACTTTGTTCAGCTGGTTGAATGAATGCGACTTCCAAGTCATCCAAGCAGTAAATGTCCTCTTCACGATCCTCTGCTTTCCTTATTTGACTTTAAGCCTCCTCAGTCATTTGAGAATATTGTTGCATTATAATGTAACATTTCCTTCAGGTTGTTGAATGCATGGATGAATGAGACCCTGCCACTCCTTTCCTGACCTTTGAGTCCTGACACTCCCTCACACTGCTTTTAAGAGCTCCATAAAGACAGAGCTGTGGAGGCTCAGTGCCCCTGTTAAATTTATGAAGGTAGAAAACAGCCTAATTAAATGTGTGTGCTAACTAGTCCCCAAAGCAACTTACCCAGACAGAAGACTGTTGTATGAAAGAGCTTCATCCAATTAAATAAACAATAATAAAAACCTTGAGTTAAAGGTGGAAAAAAATCAATAGAGGCTGATCACAGAGGACATGGCTGCATACGGCGAAGCCAACTAGCTAGTCCCTCAGCCAGTGAAGAGGAAGTGGGCAAGGAAGCCCGCCTTGAGCACCCCGGCGAAGGCATCAGCCACGAGTGCTCTTCCGGTCTCCCTGCTGGCTCTGATTACCATGGAGAAGGGCCAGTTGGACAAGCTTGCGGGGGTGGTAGCGACTCTGGTCTCTGCCATCGGCCAACAGCAGCTCTGCAAGTCCATGCAGCCAATCTCGCCGCCTGTCGAGGCCATGCACCACGACGAACTGCTGAAGCCGAGAGAGAGCTAGTGGCAGCCATGAAGCTTGAAAGCCAAGCCGCTGTGGAGATGGTAGCAGAACTGAGGCCCCAGAACTGAAGCTAGCATGGTTAGCATGGGGGCTAGAGCAGGCAGCCCAGAGCCTGTAGCAGAGGCTAGCGTGGTTAGCGTAGGGGCTAGAGCAGGCAGCCCAGAGCCTGTAGCAGAGGCTAGCATGGTTAGCATAGAGGCTAGAGCAGGTAGCCCAGAGCCTGTAGCTGAAGCTAGCGTGGTTAGCGTGGAGTCTAGAGCAGGCAGCCCAGAGCCCATAGCAGGCAGTCCAGAGCCAGTAGCTACACGAGAGGGGCCATTAGCAGCCACATAGTGCCCTTTAGCAGCCACAGAGGGGCCTTTAGCAATCACAGAAGGGCCTTTAGCCACCGTAGCCAGGCCTTTAGCCGTCCAAGAGGGGCCTTTAGTTGCCTGAGAGGGGCCTTTAGCTGCCCAAGAGAGGCCATCAACCCCACCAGATGATGGGGGGTCTCCCGCAGAAATTTTTAGAGGGGGTACTGGGGTCTTAGAGGGCTCCGGAGGAGCTCCCCATAGGGGAATCAGACCTGGAGTCAGGGAGGAGTCCTCCAGAGAGGGATTCAGTGTAAAAGGAGCTTGATCCAGGAGGACACGGAGGGGCTCACCGTAGGGGGCTCCGTTCGGAAGGACAGTGGTGGGCTTCCTGCTGAGAGGCTCCCTGAAGGGGGCCTTGCCCACGGGAATGGAGAGGAACTTTGGGTAGGGGGCTCTGCCCCAGAGAACAGTGAGGGGTTCCCGGTAGGTTGCTCCAACCCTGAAAACAATGAGGAGCTCCCTGGAGGTGGCTCCATGTGTAAGGACTGGGACTCTCAAAGGGGAATGTCCCATGAGACCCACCCGGGCCGCCCTAGCCATGTGGAGCGCCAGCCAGAAGGTCATCCAAGGATATGCAGTCAGGTGGGGCTCCCGGGACACTGCCCTTTGCCACCGCCTACCCCACCTCCACTTTTGGGATGTAATTTGGATCTGTGTGCGCCCCAGTGTGGCGTTCTGAGGGGGGTACTGTCAGGCCTGGGGACTGTGACTGTGGGCAGCTGATAGAGGCCGCCCTTGAGTAAGTATTGTTATAGGGTGTGTTTGGGGTTTTTACTTTGAAATGTTATGAGTTTTGATTATCAGGTTCAGCTGTGTTTAGTTTGTGTTAAATGCTTGTGTTCTGTTATTGCTTATGGGATTTGAGTTTGAAGTATTTAAGGGGTTTGTGTTACTGTTTCCTTGGCTGGTAAACCGTATCTGGCCCTTTTGTTTGTTTTGATATAAATTTAAAAACATCAAGCATCAGTGTCTGCCTACGTGCCAGCTTCCATTCGGGAGAAGAAGAGAGACATGACAATCTTATCTTATCTATCATATTTCAAAAATAAATATTTTGTAATAACAAATCTTTAATAACAGACTGTGCTTTAACACAAACATGCATAAAGACACAGCATGCGAGTTTTATACACACACAGTACATAACATGATACATATTTATATATGAAACAGTAATGAGTGCATTTCAAGTTAAAGGACAGTCTAGATTTTGATTCTGCATCACCAACAACCAGTTAATAGGAGTCATATCTGCACTGTTACAGTTTAACAAGAATAAAAATGTTCAGTTTATGAAACAAATAGATAAATGGTAAAAATGTTTTTTAAAAAACATTCAAAAATTTTGACTGGTAGTGTACATGTATATTATTCAGATACGGCCGATCTTTTCCCACACACTCCAATACAGGTATTTGTATACACACAAACACACACACACACACACACACACACACACACACACACAAAGAATGGGAAATATAGAGTATGCAGGATAGTTGTGTATAGATTTAAGTATATGAGTGTTTGTGTTGGATTGAGTGTGTGAGTGTATGTGTGAGTGTATGTATGTGTGTGTGTGTGTGTGTGTGTGTGAAGTGAGTCTACATTTCTTCAGTCCTGGTTTCACTCTAATCCTTCCCCTCATATTTGAACCTAAAGAGGAAACACACCAACAATTGTATATATTTGAATGCATCATAAAATCACAAAAACATCCCAAAAATGCATAAAAATGTACAACTGCTTGTAAACATGATGGACCCGATGTACACATGACTCAAAAGATTCTGACATACCACAAACAAATTAAATTACATAATTTTAATTAATGGCACAGCTTTTTTCAAATCAAGAATTGTTAATTTAAAAAATGAAAATGATCATAACAGTTCTTCAAGAATGAAATCCAACACAGAGAGTGGGGATTTCATCACAGAGCAAAACCTGTTAAAGCCTCTCTTCAGGAAAAGCAGATCAACTCCAAGAGCTGAGCACCAGACAGTCTGGATCTCTACTAATCCACTAATAATTTATAGTGGAAATTTATATGGTGGGATATAATGAGACCACTGCAAACAAACAGATTGTATATATCTTATAAAAACACTATCCGTGATTAAAATGTTTTAATTCAAATTACAGAATAATGTGAATATTGTATGAATGTTTTAAGGAATTTATTGTCTTCTTACGCTACTCTGGCAATTCAGTATCCAAGAACCCCATTGACACCAGACCGTTCAATGTTCAGCAGATGAGAGCAACTTCACTTTGGTGTGTGTGTGTGTGGTGTGTGAGACTCACTGTAGTTTCTCCAGAGCACAGTGTGGATCCTCCAGTAGCTCAGAGAGCAGCTTCACTCCGGACTCTCCTAAGTGATTGTAGGTCAGATCCAGTTCTTTCAGGTGTGAAGGGTTTGATTGCAGAGCTGAAGCAAGAAAAGAACAGCCTTCCTCTCTAATCCCACATCCAGACAATCTGTAGAGCAGAAGTGAAAACAGAGAGGTCAGCTGTCCTGTTCTACACAAAACGTAAATACAATATATAAATAAGTATATTCATTCATTAATTTTCTGTAACTGCTTAATCTTTACTAGGGTCACAGGTACCCGGAGCCTATCCTGGGGTCCCTGGGTGGGGCACCAGTGCATATATGAATATATGATACCGATATCAGAGCATTAAAGGTACCATGTAGGATCTCACACAAAGCTCACCTAAGTGTCTCCAGTTTACAGTGTGAACTCTTTAGTCCAGGAGAGAGCAGCTCCACTCCTGAGTCCTGCAGTTCATTGTTACTGAGGTCCAGCTCTTTCAGAGAAGAGTTTGTAAATTGTAGAGCTGATCCCAGATGCTCACAAGCCATTGGCCCAAAATTACAGAAACCTAGTCTGTAAAGGGACAAAAATTACTTAAATGTATTCAAAGAAGCATTTTGAAATGGAATACAATAAGGATTTGTTATCATGCTGTTTAGATAAGACAGTACTCATTCATTTATTTAAAATTATATTTGAGTTTTTTGAAGTAAGAAAATTTGATGCAATTTTTCCTTCCAGAAATGGATTGACGGAAAGCTTCACCTGAGTATCTCCAGTTTACAGTGTGAACTCTTCAGTCCAGCAGAGAGCAGCTCCACTCCTGAATCTTGCAGATCATTGTTACTGAGGTCCAGCTCTTTCAGGGAGGTGTCTGGTGATTTTAGAGCTGAGCAGAGAATTTCACAGGAGTCCTTTTTGAGAGAACAGCCAGATAGTCTGCAAAAAAAAAAATTTCACAGTGCACAGAACAATTAAAAGCAGGACAAGTGACATTGTCATGGACATTATAATTTAGGTTATTCTGGTTTACAGACATTTCATCATAGGCTGCTTCAGAACCACTGTTCCTAGGAAAAGCTAAAACAAACTGTACATGATACAGTTCGTGTTAGCTTTTCTTAGGAACAGTGGTTCTGAAGCACTCCCTAACTGTACCCCAGCAAGGTCTCAAATGAAATTGGCCAAATTACACAGTAAAATAAGCAGTTATATTGACATACTTAAAGAATTAATCTCACCACAACTTTGGAGCATAAATTTTCCCATTTTACAATAGTGTCAACCTTCTATTGACAAAGTGTTGACACTGAATAGTGCTAAAAAGAACCCTTACAGTGTTTTCATAATTGACACTTTGGGGCCATTGAACTCTGCTAATATTGTCAGTCTGTAACATTCACAGATATGAACCCAAATGCAGAGTCCAAGGAATAGATGTTCGATGAATACCAAAGTTTGCAACGGCAACAATGTAGCAAAGAGTCCAATATCCAGTAAATTAAATCACAAGACAACAATAAGTCCGCAAGGTAAAAGAGAGATCCAAAACCCAGAACATGGTCAAAAGACAATACAACAGAGAAACACACGAAAGTTGAATCAGAAACGCTCAGTAGCTAGGAAGGGCTAGTATACTTCACACAAAGGGATTGTCTCTTAGATTTTTATAAACTGGTGGGCCTGAAACTCAGGTATCTTAATCTTCTAATTAAGGGCTTGTGCAAAACTCTGGAGTGGATCTCCAGAGAGGGCTGTTTGTTTGTCCCTGACTCTTAGCTCCAAACCAGGGCCAAGACTTATACAGTCCAACTCCAGTTGTCGGTCCAACAAACTGAAAAACATTTCACGTTACCATTTTCTCACTGTTGATTTTGCTGTGTTTTCTATTCTTACTATGAGATTCCATAACCCAAGCACTAAATAACTCACTCATCTCACACTTTTCTGTTACCACTAATTCCTCACTAGGGTCGCGGGTACCTGAACCTTATCCCGGGGACAACAGGTGCAAGGCAATGACTCACCCTGGGCGGGGAGTGCCAGGCCTCCACACTGCACTAAATAAATAATTATTTATAATCTTTTAACTGATAAATGGTTTGTGGAACTATTCAACCATCAAAGTTTTAACAAATATAGATGTTACATTAATGTATATAATAATGTATATTTAACACTCACAGAGCCTTTCTGTAGACACTCACAGCTGGGAGTAAACACCTGAATTTCTTCAGGTCCAGCTCATCATGCACCTCACTTGAGGCAAGAACCATACAGGCTGCTGCTGAGCACTGTCCAGTAGAGAGCTTCTCATCACAGCAATTCTCAGATTTGAGATGCTCCTCAATCTCACTACAAAGAGACTTGTCATTCATTTCAGAGAGACATAAGAATTGATTAACGCATCTACCAGTAGGGAGACGCCCCTTTTTTATTTGTTTTTTGACATACTGGATTGTTTTTTTCATGCTCTCTGAGCTGCTGTGTGTTTGTGTCAGAAGACCCTGTAGGAGCTTCTGATTGGACTCCAGTAAGATGCCCAGCAGGAAACGCAAGAAAAGATCCAGGTGGCCATTCTGACTCTCTACATTTTTATCCACAACTCCCTTTAAGACGTCTTCCAATGGAACATTCTCCGGCCACATTCTGTGCTGCATGTTAAAACACTGCAGAGCCTCCATGTTCTTGCTCTCAAAGCAGTGAAACACATAAAGAGCAGCCAGGAACTCCTGAAAGCTCAGGTGAACAAAGCAGTAGACCTTCCTCTGGTAGAGCACACATTCCTCCCTGAAGATCTCAGTGAAGATCCCAGAACACACTGAGGCCTCAGTGACATCAATCCCACACTCTCTCAGATCTTCTTCATAGAACATCACGTTTCCCTTCATCAGCTGTTTGAAGGCCAGTTCAGCCAGTTTCAGAAACATGGTTCTGTTGGACTCCAGCAGGTTCTTTGGGTCTTTCTCTTGTTTCTCCTCAAACTTCTGGTTCTTCATGTTTATTTGAGTGAGCAGGAAGTGTGAGTACATTTCAGTCAGAGTTTGAGGGATTTCTGTATGATCTTCTCTGATGATTCTCTGAAGAACAGTGGCTGAGATCCAGCAGAAGACTGGAATGTGACACATGATGTGGAGGCTCC
>JBBJLS010000154.1:50143-66725 GCA_037577275.1 Bryconaethiops microstoma | reverse complement strand
CTCTCTCTCTCTCTCTCTCTCTCACACACACACACACACACACACACACACACACACACACACACACACACACACAGACAGATTTACCATCTATACTAAACTTAAACCTAAACTGTTTACATAATGTGCCTCATAAGAAAGCCTGACTCATACAAGACAAATGTGTACAAAAAATCTTGACAAGGTTATAACGTGACCAGAGGTTCAGTCAAGTCTAAGCAGGAAATTCAGTCGTTCAGTGGTGCTAAACATACAGTTGTATTCAAAAGTTACATACAATTGTATTCAAAAGTCCTCCTCTCCCTGCAACACACTTGATTATGACATTTTCTACACATTTTTCATGCAATTTGTGCAATTTGTTTTCTATGAAACATTTTTTGTGGGGGGAAGCAAACAGCATATAATGTATCATTACTTTTGCATAAACCGCATTCTGAGTGTTATTTTCCAATATGTTAAAATTAGTACATAAACAGTAATCGTGCATTAAAGTGCAGAAGTGTTTCCACTAAACTAATTTTCACTTCAGCAACAGATCAACAAAACATGCGTTTTGACCGCACCGCCCAAACATATGCGACTGTTCATACACTTTGAATTGATTGGATTATAACATCAACACACTGACGCATTGTGCCGATGCCTCAATGTGCTGATCCTTTTATTTATGTGGAAATGAAATTTTGGACATTTGAACCGAAGAGTGTCATTTTGTTTTGTTTTTTTGGGTGTGTTTAAAAAAAGATATACCCCAAAAATAGCACATCCAGCTATCATAGAAATCAGTACAGGAACCTGGCAGTGGTTATCCTATGACCAAACATTCTTCGGCATGATCACAGCTCTGTGAAGGACGCACGATCACTCTTGGCTGTGCGAGCCAATGTTGGGACACTACACAGATTGTTAATTTCCTTCACGAATGCATTTTCTTTTATAACCGTTCCAGCCTCAAATCCCCAGTGCCTCTTAAAACTCCAGTAATACGCTAGAACGTAACACTAGCATGTCTTTCTTCGCAGACGGGTCCCTGTTGCTGTGTGTGACTCATATTCACACACTTCATAAATCCCTTTTCCCATGACTCTTAATTCAAAAGAATCCTATTAGGTGGATGTGTGCATTTTAAAAAGCATTAGGCACTCGCTTGGTGCCCCCACGTCGTAAAAATCAGGGTATACACACACACACACACACATACACACATACACAAACAGCACAACATTTAGTGACGCAAGGGTTAGAGGTTGAGCCAGGTCAGAGGTCATGGAATGCTGTGGAAATGCCTCCCAAATCCTGGGGAGGAAGATTGTGTGCTGGTGTCGAGTTTGGACTGAGATGAAGCAGGTGCTGAAGGTGCAAGCGCTGAGTAAACTCTCTCTCGCCTCTAGCCCCATCTGAGGAAACAGGATAAGGAGCTTTAATTGAATTTCAACCTCTTTTGTTTGGGTCCTGGGATGCAAAGTCTTAGTGTCCCCCGCTCCCCTAAGAGGATGAATTTGGAGCTTGAGGATTTTGACCTCATTTTCAAGACAAGGAAGACAAGAGGACTTTTCCCCCCCTGCTGTTCTGGTCTTAATGTAAAAGAGATTCCCACCTCGATATGAAAGAAAAGCCCCTGTTTTAAAACCCAGGCCAACCCCTGCAAGGATGATGCACCTGCAAATCCAAGGGATGCTCCTGATAATAATTTTTTTTTTTTAAGCGGCGCAGTAATGTCGCTGTTTTTTTTCTCTCTCTCTCTCTCAATATGCTGTAGGAGAAAAAACATCCCTCCTTCGCTGGCACCTAATCCTCCACGCGCCATGGGGCGCGGAGAGTTGCCGAGGGCAACAAGCTATGACAGATCTCTAGCAACGCTGAGGGTTAGTGAAAGCAGCCTGAGCCTCTGTCTGTGTGTACTGTGCTAACAACAGCAGCAGCAACATCAACTAGAGTAGCAGCCCAGACTTCTTATCTACCGGCCCGTACTGATCCAGCTGTTTCAGCTTAGAAGAACATACTCCGTGTCCCGGACAGTGGAATTAAGGGAATGCTTTGGCCAAAAATCATATTTACACAGAAGTAAACAACAGTTGCCTTAATAAGTCATTAAAAATACTTGTATCTGTGGTTTCTGATGCAGAGGTCCAGATGTACGTACAAGCTCAGACACAGTGAGAGGAGTGTTAATAAATGTTCTATTGGGATTCTACAGAGTTTGGGAGATGATTTTGCACCCTGAAGACATGTTTGGTGTCCACGTTTTGCTTCTTTATTTTAACATTGAAGCTACAAGGTTAACATTACTTAGAAATACTCGAAGTCAGTAATTACCCAGACCTTTTCTGTAAACGCAACTCTCTCAACCTGCATCCAACTCCTCATTAAAGTGGCACGGACTAGTGGATAGGGTTTAGGTTAGAGTATGACTTGCTGTGAGCTATAAAAAATAAACAAAACTTCACTCAACACTTTTTAGACAACGAGGTCTGTTTTCACAAACAGCCTCAGATGTCAAATCAGTTTTTGTGGTTTTATTCATTTTTATTATCTCACCATAAATCATACTGTCGGTCTGCAGCATCCTAATAAAAAGCTAGATGTGATACTGAGTAGGGTTGGTTTGAGTTTTTTTTTTTGTTGCAATATTAGCATCGTAGCGGCAGCTAAACTTAGCTGATTGACTACATGTCTGAGCTGATTGACTGCATCTGAGGCAGGTGGAAAACTATCAATTTGATTTGTATTGAACGATTTCTTTAAGAGCAATTCGTCATGTGGTATTAAGAGAGGGCTGTACCTTGATTAGCTACCTGTGTTTTGAGGGTTCTTTATTCTTAAGCATGTGTATATGGAAAAATACAGGATTATGCTATATTCAATTACAAGGGGGATTTTTGTTGCAGATCCTCTGTACAATAACAAGCCTTGTGCTATGAATCATTCCTCTGAGCCAAAAAAAAAGAAAAGCCTTCCGATGGATTAAATTAAAACGTGTATTTTAGTGTAACCACTTATTTACTGCATTTCTCAACAAATCTGACTCCATTATATTTTTTATTTTGTCATTGTTTAATGTGTTTGCAGCCTATATGAAATGGAATGGGCCATAGAGAGAGCAGATATATAGACTATTTGATACAGGAACACTGATGGAAATGTGGCGTTTCCCATTGATGCATCCATTTTTTTTGTGTGTCACATGTTTATAGACTTATTACAGTCTGATAGGCTTCTCAGAAGCTCTTCTTCTCTAATGGGGCCACAAAATCCAATATTCATGCTACTATATATCACCATCGCCCCATTGTATAACTATCACTCATCTTGGCCCCTCCACCCCCATCTCCCCCCTCTCTGCTTTTGTTTTCTTTCCTCCGCCTTCATCTGACTGATAAATGGAGCTCTCCTGGAGATGGTCCATTCAGCAGCCTGGCCGGGTGATGGCTGTAAAGTGAGAACCACACGTCTCCGCTCTGATCTCTGCAGCCCTCCAATGCACACACCTTCAGTCTTTTCACTGTTCCTGCTGCATTCCACCGCTTTCATCTTCTCTCAGTTTAAGAGACTGATACACTCATTTAAGTGGCATCTAAAAAGCTAGCCTGGGACAGCACCGATAACTCGGATGATAAACTGTGAAAATATTCCATTTGAGCATTTCATATCATGTCTGTACACCCGGCACCACTACCCAAAACTCTAAAACTTTTCCAAACTGCCCCGCTCCGCTCTTTAATATTTAATCAAAATGAATCCCCTTATCTAAGTGTGGTGAATCCTTTTTTGGTCAATCAGGGCACTTACTGCAACTGAAAATAAGAGCATTAAGACTCTGTTCTGCATTTATATGGAATATAATTGTGGATGCTTTCATGGACTCTATGGCTTTTCATGGACTGAGAAGCCGGCAAAAAAAAAAAGAAGGACGTCTTTCTGTACTTTGGCGGCCGAGAGAGACACAGAGAGAGAAAATGAACCTGGCTCCACTTAAGGAACTCCTTTCACTCGGCCCCTTGAATCAATAAGAAACAAGCAACTCAACAAGCAAAAATGGCCCCCTTTACCTCCATCATCTCCTTTCTCCTCTCTCTCTCTCTCTCTCTGCCCCCTCCTTCTGATCGATGAGGGAAAAAATTGGGCTATGATCAAACCCGTTAGGCTTCCGGGTGCTCGCAGCTCACCGCTAGCCCCGTATGGTGAGGTAATTAATAGATGGATCGGCTGCCACTTTCACCGTGGCATCCCTAAAGTGGCGGCGAAGGGGGTGGAGGTAATATTTATCTAAATTCCAATTAGCCTGGTGTGAACTGTTTGATGTAGTAGTTGGGTCAGCTCTCAGCAGGCAGCGGGAGCTCTCTGCATTTCAAACACTCAAGACTGAGAGACGCAGGGGGACATCCCCGCCCTGCAAGCGCCCGCCTGGACCCCTGGCACTCTCGGAAGTCACCTGAGGTGAGAGGCAGCATGTGTATCAGCAGGTGTGAGGGAGAATCAGATGACAGTGCAGCACTCAGCCCTAAAACATTTTTATGCTGCCACTGTTTTTCTGGGTCCGAGGGGGAAAAAAAGGTGGCTGTCCTACTAGTATCAGTCACAGATGCTCTGCCCATGGGGCAGTGAGCCACTTCATCAGGTACACCTACCTTGCGTCTAGACTCACAGTGCATTTTTTCAGCTCCACTTGCAGTATAGGTGCACTTTATAGTTATAGACTGTAGGTGCACTTTGTAGTTACAGACTGTAATCCATCTGTTTCTCTGCATTGTTTGTTAGACCCCATTACCTTTCTCAGGACCCCCCACAGAACCACCAGTGAGTAGTTATTATTTGAGTGGTGGATCATTATTAGCACAGCAGTGGCACTGGCGTGGTAGGTGTGTGTGTGTGTGTGTGTGTGTGTGTGTGTGTGTGTGTGTGTGTGTGTGCGCGCGCGTGCGCGAGTGGACCACCCACAGTCGTGCCGCTAGAGTTTTTAAACAGATGGGCTACAGTCTGTAATAGTAAATGACAAAGGGCACATATTTGGTCAAAGAGGCTGATAAAATGCACAAAGAGTGCAGATACAAGACAGGTGTACCTAATGAAGTGGCTTGTCAGTGTGTTTTACATTAATTTTGGAATTTTGGTACTTAATGTTCTGTGTGTACTCACTGCCATGCTCTCTGACAATCGGCAAACTTTTGTTTATCTAGCTGAATATTAGACAGTCAAGTATCAAGCATGTTCTTGCTCTGCGCAAGAGCAACATACAGGATTGCTTTTGGAGCAACACACAGGATTGGAAAATTCACTAAGGTTTCTAAATGTTATTAAAATTGCATTGTGTTACTGACTCAGCTTTTCCATTTGATCACTAAGCCATTATGTACCACTTTGTTTCATGCAAGTCTGATTTTCCAGTGCTACCTATAAGACAATTGCCTACCATCAGGCAAAATTGCACAGAAGATCACTTAACATCTTAATCAAGCAGCCCTTCATATCAGAGTTGGTGGATCTTGACTTGGTTGAGTAACAAAACCTTCTGATAGTAGCCAAGAAGTCTGATTTGTGAGACAGAATCCAGAGCCATGGTCCTCTTACAGTCCGTCCAGCATTTCTAGATTGAACCAGTCTGCACAACAGGACACAATTGCTGGGCTGTTTAATGAAGAAGACCAGAATATCCAGAGAACAGCAGTGTGTCAAACACTATGACAGTCAACAGTGATGTGTAGGCTAGACAGCAATTACCAAGAAAGTTCAGGGAAAGGGTTGAAAAACACTGGAAGGAAATAAGTTGTGAGAGAAGAAAGAACTATGACACTTAACACTTAAAAGTTCTTAGTTAAAACGGTCTTAATTAGTCTGTATGGATTTGATGACCATAGACATTAGATCGCTCACGGTAAGACAGTTCCTGCTAGAAATAAAGCACTCTGGATCGCAGAGTAGGCTATGGTTGCCAAAGACCAACTAGAGGCATAGCATGCCCTTATAGTACACGGCCCATTGTTTTCAACATTCTCGTACCCTGTGAGTGAATCGAGCCCAGGAAAGTTGACCCGTGTTTCTATAAACAGTGGAAAGGCCACGGGAAAGCTGGCGATTTTATTATGGTTAGAGCAGTCTCTGGCTCCTGTCGGGGTGGCAGGCTATTTTGTTTAACAGGCTCACGCTGGAGTGGGACTTCTTTGTGTTTTGACTTGCCCTCACCGTAGGGCACTTGGTGTCAGGCGCTGGCGTAAGTGCCCTTGGAGACAAGCTGAGTCCCGTTTGTTTTTTTCACCATAAATGGAAGAGCTTAATGAGTAGAGAGCCATGCGGGTTAGGGTGGCTGACCCGAGGAGAACATTTGCTTCTTACGTCTTAAACTCTTACTCCCCCCCTCTCTCGCCGAATACCTCTGAAAGGTGATGCAGACGGCATTCGCATTGGGGCATAACTTTCCTTTCTATGAAACGCTGTCTGCCTTTGACATGCCCGCTGTTGCTAAATAGGCCTTTATGAGGTTTGCGCAACTGTTACCTCCATGAACAGCAGCACTGTGTACAGTATATTAATTACTCTGCCACAGGTGTGCAACCGCGGGGTCCCCTTACCGAAACGTTCAATCCTATAGTGCCACTGGAGATAAATTGAGATGATAAGCCGTCATGTCATGCTACTGTAACCTTCGTGTACAAGATATTAATTACCAAGTTCCATGAAAAGCAGCTCTATATACAGTATATTAATTACCATGTCACAGGTGCACAACCATGGGATTCATTTACCAGACTGTTCAATCCCACCATGCCATGGAATAATGGCAAAAATGCAGATGGCGGCAGTTGGAGACGTGATACGCCACAGTGTCGTGAGGAGCTATGCAGACGACTAGGCTCTTATTCTCTGACACAGGGGTTCATAACTTAGGTCTAATTTCATAGAAATCTCAAATTTCCCATTCCATTCACTTGCTAAGACACTCGCAATAACACGATACACAAAGCAGTTTCAGGACGAGAGTCATTCAAAGTCCTGCCACATCTTTTAAAACTGCTTCTAACACAACACTGTAGGACAGGTGAACATGCTAGGAGGAAAACGTCACTAAACGGATGCCTGCACTGATTAGCATCACGCCAAATGATGGCGGGGAGAGGGAGGGCTGTCTTGCTCACTTGGAGAGAGCGAGGCCAGAGGGGTTCCTTTGGACCCCCAGCCATGGATGGCTGTGGCATCACCAATAATCTGTCGATAATGAAATCTCCCAATGATTGAGCCATTGCTTAGACAGTCAAGCCTAGAATAATTTTTAAAAAATACAGTGAAAGAGCTTAAAAAGCTCTTTGCACAGCAGTAGAATGTCAGTATGACTGTAATAGCAAACATTTTGTCTCTTGTGTATTTTCACATTTGAGAAATGTTTTTCATCAAAAAATGTACTCATACATTATTGAATACCATAATCGATTATAATTGATTCTAGAACTGATGCCACGCTATATCACGACACATCAGTGCATTTTGACACCCCTATGGCTGACGGCTGCCTAACGCAACACTACAGCTGGTAGCGCATGCACTGACAAACTGCAGTTCGAATCCGTCAGATCCCAGAACCTTCTGTCCTGCTGCTGGTTGACTCATGTGCTCCGACTTGGCCGGCGACTTGTGACACCCAATATGGCAGCCTTCGACTAATTGATGCCACCTTGTCAACACTAATTACTGCGAGTGTGGCTACGAGGAGGCAGCTAATTAACAGACTAACGATGTTTGTCACTTTAGGCCGACCCAGATATTTAGGAGAAGGCCAGAGCTCGTTGCATCTGGTCCGCTTTCCTCCTCCGCTTCCTTTCCTCCTGTCTCTTCTCTGTTTCCATTCCTGTAGCTAGCGTGCACCAATTCCCCCTCCGTCCTCCCCCCTCCCGTCTTTGTCTCTATTTCAGCATTAATGCAGTTCACTAAGGCTCTCATTGCCGTCTCTTGTCACTTTTCCGTCACTATTGATGAGGACAGAGGCGTGGGCTGCCGCCTGTTTGTCTGTTTGCTAGGGGAGGGAAAATAGGTGAGCTAGCCTTGGTTGTCAGAAGCACTCTACTTATTTTATTTCTCTCCATTCCTCCTTCTCTCTCTCGCTCTCTCTCTCTCTCTCTCTCTCCTTCATTTTCTCTCTATCGTTTTTACCCCATCACTTCAAAGATGTTTTGGATTTGACATTTTTAGAGCTCCTTTTTTTTTTTTTTAACCAAGCATGCTCACTACTCTAATTATCAGTGCAAGGGGGGGGAAATGAGCCGCTAATGATGAAGCAGCAGAGGCTGTCGAGTGAATGTGATGTGAGTAAGTGTGCATTTGTGTGTGTACTCATATGTTTGCATGTGAATGCCTGTGCCTGTAAGTGTAGCGTCATTAAAATGTATTTATTTTAATTTCTTCCATGAGATCTTAAGCTGTAAACTGAATTTCTGCTGTCTGCATGCGCCTTGCCTTTGCGAGCTCCTTTTCTGGGTCAGCTAAAGCGCTCAGAACTTCTGAGACGAACGAGCAAATTAGACTGCTGTAGAATTCCGCGTCTGTCAGGAAAGCAGTGAGAAAATGAAGCAGTGAGAAGAATGCTTGCACCCAAACCCATTTCTTCTGGGCGTATTATCCATAAAAAGTCTCAATTCCGACTCGTTATGAATCATGTGTGGTTTAAAGTGCTCTCAGCTAACCGAATTGTTCTCTTTTTCTCTCTTCTTTCCTCAGATCCGAGTGGACGGCATTCCTCCACCTTCCCAGAATGCCCTGCTGTACGAGACGGTCACGGTTGTGGAGGGGAACCCGATTTTGCGTGACATGGTGTTCAGTCCAGATTACCAGTACATCTACCTGCTGAGCGATAAAGAGGTAACTTCTGCTTCATACCCCAGCAGGGTCCACACTGCATTAACTTATCGCATATACAGATGCAGTGCAAAAAGGGCTCGCAATGCACCTCAACAGACTCCATCGTAAACTGTGTGTAGCCCTGCCCACTATCTGAGAGGCAGGATGTGTAAGTAAAGTGTGTAAAATGTCCAATGGTCATGAAGCGTTCAAAGGTACCTCAAAGGTACCTCAGTGGTGCCACAAGCAGTCCTGTGATTCAAACCCATGCCCTTCTGATCACAGGGGCAACTCCCTAACCACTAGGTCACCAGCTGGTAAAATAATGCATGCTGAAATAATGCAGTCACCAACAAGTTGCAACAAAACGGAAGCACCAACAAAACTGAAAATAAAAGTTCAGTGACCGTGTTAATAGACACTAAAAAGTTTGTGGAACAATAACTGTGCACATATTGCAGTTCAGTCACAGCATATTGCCTTTCCTCACATATGTAGGCCGCATCTGGTTCGGAGAATTCAAACAGTGGTTTTCTGTCTATAACTGCAGTGGCTGCTGCCATTGTTAAAAGAAATCTCTCAACAACGCAAGTTTACACTCAGTACACTACAGTTTTAAAGGGCAGAAAACGCAGTTGTCATGGGCTGCCTATATGTTAGTAAAGAGAGTGTGGTACAGTGCTGGACTGGCCATCGGGCAATCCGGGCATTTGCCCGATGGGCTGATGGTAATTCTGGGCTGGCGCGGAACCCAAAACCCCACGACAGCCTGGAGGGCCGGTGTAGACTCAAACTACCCGGGCCGATTTTTTGTCTCCGTCCAGACCTGGTGGAGTATGTAATCAGCTACACCTTGTCTAACGCTTCATGCATAGTAAGCATTAAAGTTGGTTTCATACTAAATCTGGTCTCTTTCTTCACTCACTTTTGAAGAAAGAGTATAAAATAGCTAATATGTGTAAAGGTCATGGTGTTCAACTGAGACAGTCAGTCAAAACTGAAACTGATGCATTTTTCACAGAACACATGGATTTTCTATGGGCTGTCATCAACAAGTTACTTTACAGCAGGATATCAGCTGGTGGCAGTCAGCGGGGTCCCTGTGGCAATAATCAGTAATTGGTTTAGGTGTTCAAGCACCGGCCCTTTTGTGCATGATGCCCTTTTTGGACAAGTAAAGTGACCCCGTCTATAAAAAAAACAAACAAACTTTGTTTCGATGTTTCGTTTCATTCTGTCCACCACCAGTCAACAAAATGATTCGTTGTTCATTCATGGGAATTCATTCGGTAAGCATGTCATTAGTTATGTAACGACTAGAGTGGCAACAAGTCTTTAAAGCCGATTAGTCTTTGATGAATGACGTCAGTTCAAAAGCACAGTGCCAGTTATTTGCGTGTGTTTTTTTTAAATAATGTTCTAAAATGTTATTATGACACGCTACGTAGTCTTTCCAACTGTAAATACCCCAGGAGACGTGTCGATAAAGTTTTAACTAAATTATAAAGTTATGTAAGTCAGACATATAGCAAGAATGCAGTGATGACTGTAAACTGTTCATGTTTAAGCCTCAGAGGCTCGTGCAACCCCAGGCTGTTTGTGAGAACTCCATAGTCACGTTGTTTTCGTCGATGATTTACGGTCTCGACGTTTGGCTTTAATTTGTATCGGAGCCATTCATAACGCATGTGAAAACATTTGTTCTGCACCGATGAAGACTTCTTGTGAAAGAATAAAGAGACATTTGTCAGCCGGAGCGGCGCTCAGCCCAACCCCAAACACCCCCTTACATCAGCCCCCAGACCCCCGCCCACCCACCCCCACTCCACCCTATCCCCCTGTCACTGCCGCGCTTTGTTTTAAGAACCAGAACCGGAATCTTTGATATGTTGTTTTAACATCTGCGCCACAGGAAGACGGAATATGAACCACTGGCTGATGTGTGTGAATGGAAGCCCCAGCTGGTGGTCTTAATAAGACGCATCTCCATCCAGAGGCTGGCGTGGCAGCAGCCTCTCTACATGCACTCTATTGTGCAGGCGGGGGAGGAAGGGAAGGTTACGGAGAAGTTCCTCCGCAGCTGAGAAAGACACTTAACACTGTACAGCTGCAGGAAGAATAGCACTCTATTTCTCTCACTCTCTTTCTCGTTTTCCTCTCTCTCTCTCTTTCTCTTTTTCCTCACACTGTCTGTCTGTCATTCTTCCTATTTCTCTACAAAACCTTTCCTCTCGTTGCTCATTTGTAGCCCTGGCGAAATGCAGAGATGAGCTGAAATTACTCTCATTGTATAGGTTCTGAAAGGGCGTGTGTGTGTGCGCGTGCGTGTGTGCGCGTGCGTGTGTGCGTGTTTTACGATTTGGAGTGCGAAATGTGTCCTTCAGACCCTTTCGCTGAATAGGAGAGGGAGCACTCTTAGAGAAAGCCCAGCTCAGCCTTCAGCAGGGACAGTATTTAGAGATTATTGTCAATGAGCTTGTGAGCTTAACCTGCTAATTTTTGCCCCCGGCACTGATGCTGTGTAGGTAGACACAGGCCACAAAGAGAGCAATGATCATTTAGCCAGGATTTATACCTACAGACACACAACTCCACGATTAGATATCGTAATCTAGGATTTTAAACTTTTTTTTTTTTTTTTCTGTATTGTTGCAATATTGTTTGCTATGTTATTTTTAAACCAATAGCCTGTAATTAGTTATTGTTGCTGCACTGCCTTGTCTTTTATGTCTTTATGTCTGTCTGCGAGGAGGGTATTCAAGTAAGTATTTCATTGCGCTCTGTGCACTGTACTTTGTACATATGATAAATAAACCTCAACTTCAACTACAACTTCAACTAATATTCAATTGAGCCAGTCTCAATAATTTGCATATTTGAGAAACATTTTATTATTTTGGTAAAAGCTGAATGCAGCCAAACTACCCACTACGATTTTCACAACTCAAGCTTTTCTCTGAAAGGCTTGTGAGAAATGAAAGATATTCAGGGTATTGTTATTTGCTTTCAGTGGAATTGCACTGTCGTTTATCAATCTGAAGTTGGTATCTGATTTTGGATGCCACTTGAAATAGAACCTTATTTTCTATTCTGTAATGATCAAATGGTGCAACGTTAGCAATGGAATTGGAACTTGGCTCCATAGATTTAAACCAGCTAAACTGACAAAGAAAAAATGTCACTAAACACATTTTTTATGACATGAATGTACTCCTGACTTGTCACTGCTGTCTAGGTAAGCAAATGTCCAGTAAGACTCATCGTTCTCCTTATCTGACAGCACGTAAGCTAACAGCATAACATAGTGTTTCTGTTAGCGTTCTAAAAGAGAACATTTGAAATTTTTTTATTTAAAAATCCAAACGATTGTTTGGGTTTTTTTTTTCATTACTTTTCAACAGGTTTTTATTTTTAACAGTGTAGCATTAGAGGGTGATCCTTACCTGATCATGTAGTGTTTTATGCAAGATTTATATCATGCCGTACTACCAATGTGCTTTATTTAAATACCCGATAAAGAAAATGAATAGTACGATGAGTTTAGTTATCCACATATTTAAATAACCTCACACAACCTTTACTCTGTGTAGTTGCCAGCGATGGCTGGAGTCATGCAGTCTAGCGTGACAGGGGACGAAACTCTGGAAAGGAGGGCGTTTTAGCCTGGTGAACTGCTCCGTTCTCGGGGATCCCTAACCGTCACTACTGTAATTCTGTCAGCGTCTGTCTGGAAGAGGAAGAATAGCTCCACTCATCCTCGCTCACTCGCTCAACAATGGAGGCGCTCATGTGGAAAAGCTCCCCCAGTCAGCTCCACATATTGATATTTGCGTGAAAGGCTGCGGGGATGCGTGCTGTGTTAAAGTGGGCATCGAGCGGCCTGGAATTGATCGCGTGGGAGTCCAGTGCTGATTAAAAGCTTTCTTTATGTTCAAGTCATAATCGTCCTCTTGATTTAAAAAATTTAAATTAAAACAAAAAAAACAACAACCTTGGATTTATAAACAGTGTTCTTTTTTATAATTCAAAGAGACTTCTCCTTTATGATGGATAGCTTTGTTTCCTGACCTTGTTAAGTACCTGATTTGGAATACTATACCTTGCTAAGTATCCGATTTGGAATACTGTACTATTTGGAAGACACTTAAACGGGCTGTATGTTCCAGATGAGTTCCTTCCAATCCCCATAATTTCTGTTCGATGCCAAGGGCTGGAAGTAAACAAGACACAAGGCCCATTTTATACTCTCCTTAACTTTAATTGAGGAAACTGTTTCTATAGATTCTCCCCCTTCGGCTATATGTTCAGTAGGCCGTATCATAGTAGATACACGGGGTGGTGTTGTCTCGGATATTTAACAATTGCCATCTGTTTTTCTCCCCACTGGTAAAGAAAATGGTTTGCATGTGAAGGGGTGCACACAATAAAATTGAATTATTGTAATATTATTATCTGATTGAAATTAGGGCCAATTATTCTAACCAATAATTGACTGCCCTCTTTTTGGCTTATGCATCCTCTGACTGTTCTCTGGAGCATAATAGGCAATCCCTCTACCCAACCCCCCCTTACGCACACACACTCCATACACACACACTCCATACACACATACACACACACACACCCACCTTGGTCTAGGTCTAAACTTCTAATGTTGTGTTTACCCACTGCTTAGTGCTATATAGGTTTATCACTGTTTCGTGCCTATGTAGTCAATCACTTATCCATTGTTAGACTTTAAACCTGTCCTAGGCTCACTTTATTGATTTGTTAAAGAACAAAAACATTGTAATGGCAAGTTGCCAAATGTAATAAGTAATAACACAGGTCAACAGGTCAAAATCATCAGAGATAAGTTTATGTGTTGTTTGTAGTGTTTTTCATGCTGATTTCAAATCTGTGTCTAGTTTTTCAGTTTTTGTTATGAAACAGTTTTTGTTATGAAGCTAGTTGTATATTGCATGATAGTGGTATAATTATCATATAATAATTATAAACTAAGTGTTTTTGAAGAAACGGTGATCACTGACTGACAGTATTCAAACAGTTTCTTGATTGGTGCCTGCAAGTCTATTGCAAATCTAATATTACTCATAATTCAGAAAGTTGGTGTGACTGAAAAAACTGAAAACTGATCTGAAATCAGCATGAAAAAGTGGTTTAGAAAAGTGTGTTGTGATTTTTCATGATTACAATTTTTATTTATTTATTTATTTTTGACCTGTGTTATTGGTGATCATTATCAGAAATCCCTTATTGGTGCATCTGTAGTGAAGATGTGAAGGAAGGTGCAATATTGCGTTTGATTGATACCTGATACCAGTATTTACTTTGGTACCAGTACCTGCTGTGGTACCTCAGTACCAATACCAAAGCAATACCTTTGCCAACATAATAATGACCTCATGTTTACAACAGCATGTTTCATTTCAACATTATATTACATGATTTTACACAATGTTGACCTTCTTAACCTCATCGACACTGCAGTTCCGTTCGTTTGTGTTAATGGTGCAACTTGGGAAAACAGAAGGAAACAAGGAATTGAATACTGGGAATCACTTTAAGTAACTATATCACACTACACAAGTGCCTGAACAGGCACACTGTTAAAGATTTTCTTAGAAAGACAGAGATATTATAACGTTATTGCTAACTAAGCTAGCCTCTCTAGCTCGTGTTATCTAGGGCCTAAGCGATGAAAAGGTATTTTTGTATTTCTCATCCATGGACAAAAAAATCGTGTAGGTGCTAGTGTTGTGTTAGAGCCAAAACTTGTGTTCGTTCTAGTGTTAGTGTTAGCATGAGTGGTTCTCATCTGAAGAGGCAGCCATGGTTGTTAATTTGTAGTTTTAAAAACTTGCTTTTTGACAAGTCGTGGTCTGTGCTGAGTATTTACGTCATTCTCTTGTGTTTCTGTGTCTATGCTAAGTTTGGTAGCATCACTCATGGTAGCACTGGCAATTTTAGTACCGGAATACCATGCATGGCTAGTACAATATGAAATGTGACGTGAATGGCAGGGAGTCAATAATTGATGCTCCGTGATGACCACTGGGCTGGACAGATTTGAATATTTCATTAGCGGCAGGTGCACAGGTAGGCAAAAGGTCATGTTTGCTCACAAAACGTCCCGCTGGTGCTCCAAGTCCACGTACGTGTTTCAATTACGGCCGGTAAATGCCAAGGATGCAGGGAGCTGCGCTGTTTTTAAGATTCTGCTGGTGTCTCAGTGAGACAGAGCACTGCCTCTCTGCAAGTGCATCCCAAACCTTCTGCTCAACCATGCAAAATGAGCTTTCTAGGCCAGCAGCCTCCTTGCAGAGGGAGAGGGCTGTTTTCATAACCCAAAGCATGATGCTTCAGTGTTCATTTATAATTTCATTTTTTAATCAATATCATGGTTTCCTCACTCATAGTGCATTGAAACAAGTGGAGAAACCGTGTCCAAACAGTAGAGTCTGAACATTCAAACGCTCTCATGATATTCCGATTTGAAGTGGTTTGAAATGTATTGGTGAAATGAATTGTTTTTCAGAACAAAAAGACAGTTTATCCAATTGTTTGACATCAAAACAAATAGTAAAGTCAGACGTAAAGACAAATTATACATGTAAATTACTGTGTAATTATCATGTAATTGAATAGGCAATTACATGATTGAACTGGAATAGTAGAGCAAAATGTAGGCGTGACAGGAAGTGGCCACTGGGTCAAGACCGTGCGGATCTCATTTTCGTGTGCGTGCGTGCGTGCGTGTGTGTGTGTGTGTGTGTGTGTGTGTGTGTGTGTGCGTGCGTGTGTGCGTTTGGCTATGCAAAAGAGCATCAGAAAGCTGGACCGGAGGCAGTGGATTATAAAACAGTGTATTTATGCGTCACTGTGAGGAAGAATAAATTAGCATAGAGCTAAAAGACACTACACTTCGCCCACCCTCACACACACGCTTACACACATGTATGCACGCACATGATCACACACATACATACACTCACACTTGACTCCTGACTCTCTGTCTCTCTCTCTGTCTCTCCATCTGTCTCTGTCTGTCTCTGTCTGTCTGCCTCTCTCTCTCTCTCACTCTGTCTCTGTCTGTCTCTCTCTCTCTCTGTCTCTGTCTGTCTGTCTGTCTCTGTCTGTCTGTCTGTCTCTCTCTCTCTTTCTCTCTCTCTGTCTCTGTGTCTCTGTCTGTCTCTGTCTCTGTCTGGCTCTTTCTCTCTTTGTCTCTGTCTGTCTCTCGCTCTCTCTTTCTCTCTCTCTCTGTCTGTCTGTCTGTCTCTGTCTCTCTCTGTCTCTGTGTCTCTGTCTCTCTCTGTCTCTGTCTGGCTCTTTCTGTCTTTGTCTCTGTCTGTCTCTCTCTTTGTCTCTCTCTCTCTCTCTGTTCTCTCTCTCTCTCTGTGTGTCTCTGTCTCTCTGTCTGTCTCTGTCTCTCTCTCTCTCTGTCTGTCTGTCTCTCTCCCTGTCTCTGTCTCTCTCTCTCTGTCTCTCTCTCTTTCTGTGTCTCTGTCTGTCTGTCTCTCTGTCTCTCTCTCTGTCTCTGTCTCTCTGTCTGTCTGTCTGTCTCTCTCTGTCTCTGTCTCTCTGTGTCTCTGTCTCTCTCTTTGTCTCTGTCTCTCTCTGTCTCTCTCTCTGTCTGTCTGTCTGTCTCTCTCTCTCGCTCTTTCTCTCTCTCTGTCTGACTCTCTCTCTGTCTCTGTGTCTCTGTCTGTCTCTGTCTCTGTCTGGCTCTTTCTCTCTTTGTCTCTGTCTGTCTCTC
>JBBJLS010000154.1:36493-49108 GCA_037577275.1 Bryconaethiops microstoma | reverse complement strand
TCTCTCTCTGTCTCGCTCTGTTTCTCTCTCTCTGTCTGTCTGCCTGACTCTCTCTCTCTCTCTCTCTCTCTCTCTCTCTCTCTCTCTCTGTTTCTCTCTGTCTCTCTCACTCACACACACACACACACACACACACACACACACGTGCGCTTACAGCAGTAGAGCCATCAGCCATTCTGTACTTGAAAGGCAGTGGCCTGTCCCTTTTGGGTGGGATTGTTTATTCCCCACTCTGCTTTTTCTCACTGCGCTGTCTAATCTCGGCCCTGATCAAAGCAGAAAAGGGAGCACTTTCAGAAGCACAGCCTTAAAGCAGCCATCAAGAAACTCACACTTCTCTGTTTGTCTCCTTCAAGGACGTTCAAAACTGATACTGTACTCACCGTTCACTTTGCCTTTTTTCAGTATGAGTTTTAGCTACATACTCTCTTGGTCTTCTTGATTAAAGCTGATTTTTGAATTGACACCTAAAGCAGCTTTGAAACGAGTGTGATCAAGCAGGACTGGAAAACAGCATAAAAAAATCTTTTTTTTGCACTTAAAAGTATAGCAGTGGCAGCTGTGCAAGTCACTTGCTAGCATTGTAGCTTACGTATCATGAATGTATCATGATTGTCATTGGCACACAATTGTTCCTGATAAAATTTAAATAATAACATATATAATGTAAAAGATCTAGGCCTTCCCCTCTACAAAGACAACCATATGCAATTTCTGGAAATTGAGTGTGGTGTGCCAGAGCGCCAGTTCATGAGCTCTGCGTTATATTGGTTAAACTTCCCCATTTAAAACTTGTTGGACAACAATAATTAAAGTAGAATGTAATTAAAATGTGATTTTAATGCAAAAAAGTGATGTTTTAGCCCTACTTCTCATTTATGAACAGTGTAAAGACTATCTTGTCCTGTACACATTATTTGATATGAAATTCAGAAACAGAAAACGTGATTCTGGAGGAAACTGCTTATGATATGACTGTCCAGCCACACACACAGAAACAAGAACAATATAAAATGTAATGTCTAAATAAATCCATTAAAAACTCAGAATGAAATACACTATGCTATATACAAAAATGGTGGATATTAATACTATAGATAGCACAAATGGTGGTTATGAGTATGCTATTGCATGTCAGTGGTGAAATTAATCTCTCATGTCAGGGAAATGAATGTCGATTTGCTCACAGCAAGTCACAGCCCATATTCCTGAGTCAGGGCTGTCCAGCTCCAGGCCTAAAGAGGCTTAAGTTGAGCACAGTTGACTGCTTAAACTACTACTTCGTACAACACATCAGTATTTAGGTTTAGTAGGTATATTTGAGCTAAGAAATGATTTATTAACGAGCGGTTCACAAGCGAGACGTCTTCAAATCAAGTATGCCGACGGCCTTTTGCGTACCCAGTCATGTTCCTACAGTAATTATCCATTGGTTTCACGTTTCAACACGTCGGCAAATGATGTTAGATCAGTGTAGATCTAGTAACTGTTTGCCTAGTCTGTTGTCAGCATATATCACTGGTAAAACAGCCTTGTTCAAACACATACACACCAACACCCCAACACCACCCCCCCCAACACACACAGAACGGACAGTTTAGTCACAGGGATGCAAATATAGCACACGAGAAGAACTGAAACAGTAATACAGTTCATTTTTCTATAACGCACACACGGGAGTGCAATACCAGAATGTATGCTCATATACAGCTCCGGAAAAAATAAGAAACCACCGCAAAAAGTTTCTCAGGTTTTATCTTTTATAGGTGCAAGTACTGATTGAACAGCTTTGCCTTAGAAATCGCCTAATCAGTTTTTAAGAACTGCTGACAGTATTTCTTTGACCTTCCAAAATTGTTCTTTAAAGCAGAATTTTAACGGAAATGACATCAGAATAATGGAAATGATGCAGCGTTTACAGAACGTAAATAATTCAAAATCTCTTGTTCACCTTTGACGTACTTCTAGTAGTGTTTTGCCATCTAACTGGTTACATTGCAAGAGGAGAGTGTTGATTACAGCATTTTTTTTAAATTCATGCTTTTCCCTCATGAAATAAGATTTGATCACCTAATTCAGATTCGGGGGAACACCTAATCAGTACCTTCTAAACCAGAATCAGGTGCTTGTAGAGGAATTTAACAGACACTGGCAGGGAATGGTTCTCATACTCATAGAGATGCTGATTTCAAAACAAATTGCAGTGGTCTCCTTATTTTTCTCCGGAGCTGTTTATGCCTCACATGCATATTATATATGTAGGTGCTTATAGGTAATAATGCCACATAAAAAAAAACGAATAAAATCTTATTAAAGATGTTCAGTAGGAGTAGCATGTGCTCTGACAACTCTGACAACTTTTTTTTTTCCATCCAGCACATTTGCACACTCACAGTGCCATACATGATAGAACATATGACCTCCTACACTGACCTTTTTCACATTGAAACTTTTCCAGTTATTCTTGTCCTCCTCCCTCACTCTCCTTATATAAGCGAACGTTTGGATGGGTCTTTGGCCTAATGCCCACTCAAACATTTTCACAAAGTTTCTTTTCTTTAAAAATCATAATAACTGCAGCTGCTTCTTTGCCAGCGTTCCCTAGCTGCTCTACTGCGACCGTTCTTTATGCTGTTGCGTTTCCTCTCGTGCCCGAGACAGGGCTGCTGTTCTCTGGTGTGCTGAGCTAAGCTCCTGCTCCCAGCTATATGTCAGTGTGTGTGTGTGTGTGTGTGTGAGAGGGAGAAAGCTGCTTTCTGTCACTGTGTGTTTGCAGTATTGTTTGGACGGACGGGGCCTGGAAGAACTGGGCTGCGAGTGTTTACAAACAGAGCTGAACTTTGACACCAGCAGAGGCAACCCATGTTTAATTCAGTCCAGAGATGGCAAGCTCATCTGAGTCCACGCAGTCAATTGTGCAGCTACAGTAAACTATGCAACTCTTTACAGCAGTACAGTAGTTTACTCTCCCCGGCCTGAGAAACCCTTCGTTATATCTTATTATGTGTTTTCCCTGATCTCTCACAAGACAGTTCAGTCTGCATGTTCAATTACATGTTAGACTAATGGAAACACAGAGCCATGCAGTTTACATATGGTGCAATTATAGGTGTTAACCATGGGAAATTTGGCCCCCCAATTAAAGTTAGAGGTGAAAATGTCCTCCAGTCCTAGAGAAAAGCCAGGATAGTGAACACATACCAGCAGCATGCTTTTTAATAATAATAATAAAAAAAAACAGTAGGAATCCAGAGACACTACAGCAATCAGAAACACTGTATTGTTTTTTATATGCGCATATTTAACTCACTGGTTCTTTCCCCTGGCACGGTGGTCTCCTACTGCTGTACAGCACGAGCCTTAGCTGCCTGAATTGTGTTTTAAGAAAGAATTTTATTTTCATTTGACAACCAGTGTTGGGAGTAACGCATTACAAAAGTAACGAATTACTGTAATGCATTGCTTTTTGCTGTAATGCGGTAATGTAAGGCATTACAGAAAAATATTTGGTAATATTTTACTCGGTACAAATGTAAGTAATGCGCATTACAATGCATTTTTAGCCCAGAATGAAGTGGTTTTTTTTTTTCTTCATACAGATGCGCCAAAATCACTGCGAGATCAGCAGAGAAGAAACGTCCGCGCAAAATGTTTCGCTTCTTGTAGTCAGACAGAACTGAGAGATGAGTGAACCTGCAACTGATCTAACATTGGATAGTACTGTTTTTAACCGTAAGCCTAGCTCAGTCAGATACCACACCACCTTCCACTGGCGCTGTATGGAGCTAATTGAGCATCATGAGCTACATTTAGATTGCCAAATCCATATTTCCACTTATTTTGGTGAGAGTAACTTAAAAGTAATGCAATAGTCGTATAATGCCTTACATTTTAAATACAGTAATATTGTAATGTAACAGATTACTTTGAAATGACAGTAACAAGTAATAAATAACGCATTAGTGTTGAAGTAACTTGCCCAACACTGTCGACAACATTGCTATTATTTGTCATATTTTCCAACCTCACAGTACTAATGTAATCAATTTCTCCAATTCAATATGCTCTGTTTATGCAATAGACAACAATCTCTTAATTTTGTATATTACAGATTTTTAACACTTTGTCAGTGAGCTACATGAACTGAAAATGACTTTAAATCACTCAGATTGTGGCTGTGACGTTAATGAAGTTTATCACTTTAACTGTCCACATATATGTCCAAGAACCAGGACGTAGCCATGCGGGAGACGAAGCTGCGGCTAGACTAAAATGATGTCAACATGTACCGGGTTTAATTCCCTTCCCCTTAGGCAATATAATAATAAACTCAATATGACTACAAAGTCTATAATAGAAAAAAATGAAATGAATTATTAATCATTTAATATATTCACCAATGATTCCTGCTGTCCACATCCCAAAATGAAACGCCTTCCCCTCCTACCAGGGTTTAACCTGAAGTGCCTTTTGCAGTCTAGAGCTATTACACTGACTTAACATTTCATCTGATCAAATCAGTAACCAAGCCAACCACTGGTAGCATTTTTACTATAAGAGTATAAACATAATTAATTACACAGTTAGTTAAATGTGTAATCTAAAGTGTAGTCTAAAAAAGACAAAAACTTGGCAAAAAACTTAGCAAATGGTTTTATTTTAATCATTTTCAACTCAGCAGTGGGTTTCTTTCTGCCAGCAAAAGCACAAGTGAACATTAGAATAAACTCAAACAAACAAGAAAGCAGTAAAAAAAAAAAAGTATCAATTTCCTTTTTTTTCTAAAAAGGAGTTGATATTTTGTGAGCTGGTTAGAAGAACACAGGTTTGCTTTCAGATTTCTGCTCACTGCCTCCAGTATTGTGTGGATTTATAAAATTCCATAAGCAGCACCTAATTTAATCTAATGAAGTAAAACGAGCCAAACCAGGTATTTGATTGTAGCTAAAATGAATATTGGACTTCCATGAGGAAAGAGGCCTGGAAATGGTTACGAGAACACTTTTCCACACATAAAACCACTCTTTACTGTAATAATGTTAATTGAATGTATTGTAATATTAATTTGTTTAACACTAACTTAACACTACTGTTCAGTAGTAAACAGGTTTTAAGTAAAATTTTCTCAGGTGCCTAAGACTTTTGCACAGTACTGTGTGTATATATATATGTGTGTGTGTGTGTGTGTGTGTGTGTGTCTCTTCTTCTGCTTACAAACACAAATGTATTGATTTTCCATGGCTTCCAGAATTTCCGTGCTTTCCAAACACTAGATGCATGTTTTTATACGTCCGTGTCTTTCAAATGCCGACAACAATACAAAATACTTCCTTTTCTAGCCAAAATCAAACTGCCTGGGTGGAGGTGGTTATTTAAAGTGATACCATCAGTGCTCAGTGCACTAAATGGACTTGTGCAAAAATAAAGCAGGCTTTGGTAAAGGCTCTGGAGAATTAAAACCGACTCACTGTGTAGCATAACTGTGTTAGTAAACTCAGATGCAGTCATAGGGCAGCAGTGCTAGTTCTCCAGTGGGGCTGAACTTTTGCCCTCTATGAAGTCAAAGCAGGCCTGATATCCAATTTAAAATGTAAAGGGTGATACAAGGAAAACACTGAGGTGGGAAGTGGACCATTTTCTTGTTATTGGTTATTAATTATTAACTTTGGGGTGTCAGGGTTACGTTCGAGGCACCGTTATTTGTGTAGAAGTAAGTATGTACTCTGAGTGTGTGTGTGTTTTCAGAGAATGAAAGTGTCCGTGTGTGTGCAGTGATGTTGTATAAGCTGTGTTTTGTTGTTGTGCTGCAGGTGACCCGACTCCCTGTGGAGAGCTGTTCTCAGTACAGGAGCTGTAAGAGCTGTCTGGGCTCAGGGGACCCTCACTGTGGGTGGTGTGTCCTTCACAACAAGTAAGTCAGTTAGTTCACATCACAGAGAGATTCAACTGGAAAAATAAATGTGTTTGTCTGATTACATATCTTATTAAATATCTAATCTTATCAGTTGATCTGTCTGTCTGACAGTCTGTCTGTCTGACTCTTTTTTATCGGTCACCTAGCTAGTTGACAGAGCATGACTTTCCTTATGACCACCAGTAGGTGGATGTAGAAACATTGACTATCTAGTATCAACTCTTTGTTTATGCTCTTGGTAGTTTAACTATAGACAGTAGTCTTCTATAGACAGAAGTTGCACTTGATAGGCGGAGGTTGTTGTGGTTAACTTTATCGTTTGACCTCTCCATTTCTGCGATGTTCTTGTTCTTGTTTTCTGAATGTTGATGGTTGTCCAGGTGACATTTGACAGCCTTTGTGACTGAAAAGATATCCTCGACTGAAGCGATATCTGTTCCCCATCTCTGTGATATTTGTTTTCGTAGAGCAAGGGTACCACGTACAGTTAAAAGAGTGTTGGAGTAAGTATACATCCATGTTTCAGTCCATTGGTGATTAGAAACTCTTGAGAGATGATGTTTTGATGAGACGCCATGCTCCAGCCTTGCCATTGTAGAGCACTTGGATAAGCGTTACAAATCCGTTGCCATCCACATGTCAGATCTTGACACACTGTCGAAGGCCTTTTCCAGCTTGAAGAACATGAGAAAAAGAGATTTTTTGTTCTTCTCAATTCGTTTCGTGTAGCTGTCTTGCAGAATATCATGTTGGTTGTTCCCATGGAGGCTTGAAATCTGCACTGTGACTTGGAGACAGTTGAGCAGGATTCTGGCAAAATAAAAAATCGGCAATAGAAAGCAGGGGTATGCTGTGAAAGTTGTGGAGGATTTGGGGGCACATTTCAAAGAGAGTCTTCAGCAAGGGTGGAATTTCTGTTTAGTAGTGTGTTAAAATTCTTTCCAGTGCTTAAAGATGTTGTGGCTATTGGTGAGGATACTTATTGTTCCTATTGAGGAACATGCTGGTGAGCTCTTCGGTTCCCACGCAGAAGTTTTTATGTTGATTTTTTTTTGTTGATTCTGTGATGGTGTTTCAGGATCTTCTACGTCTTTTGTGTTGAAAGAATTACTGGTCACTTGCTCTTTTATGGTCTCTTGGGATTCTTCAGCAACATTGAATGTTGAATTTTCTTAGTATGGATTTGTTTGGTGGATAGCTGGATTTTAACGGAGATCATGAGTCGATTGATGAAAAATTTGTGGTCTGTCCAGCAGTTGTCCTATCTTGCTGATCACAACACCTGTTGTCAAGTGATTACATAATCAAGGATGTGCTAGTGCTTGGAGAATTGGTGCAGCTATGTGTGTTTGAAGTCAGAGCTGAGTGTTGGTGTTGAAGACTTCCAGCTCTACACACCAATCAAAGGAGCAACAACCCATTTGCATTGCAGTTTCTAAGTTTTTGTTTTCTCATCACGTTTTTGTAATCTGTCCAGTTTCTGGCATTCAAGCTACCAAGTATAGTAAGTTTGTCTCTTGTTGGTACTTTGGAGACGGTGGTTTTCAGTTGATGGTCTAGTGGTGTTTCTTTCATCTGTGTCTAATATAGCTGCATAGGAGGAGATAAAAGTGTTGAAACTGTCTCTAGAAAGCGGTACATGGAGAGTCATGGATCTCACATCGATGGCTCTTGATGTGTATTGATGGTCCTTCACCAAAACCAAGTCCTTGAATGCAGCGTTCTCCCTTCTCCTTGCCCACAATTCCCAAAGATGGCGTAGCCTGAACTGGATTTCTCCTCATAGTCTGGTTTCACTTAAAGCAGCGACCTCAATGTTCAGCCTTGCCAGTTTGTGAGAGATGCATCTTTCCACTCTGTTGTCTTTCTAATCAAGCAGAGTTATAATGTTTCAGGTTCCAGTAACCATTTCAGTGGGATAAACAAGCCACTTCTTGATGTTTAAACTGTAGTGGGGTGGCCCACTGGGTGCAGTTTCACAACCTGATGCAGAAGTGACCTCAGATGTTTGACGCATGTATCCTAGAGCCTTTCCAGTTCATTCTAAAATCTGCCCAACATGCCTAACATCTGAAAAGGTTTGCTCAGGACTGAATTTCCAAGTAGTCAGAGGTCTTAAAGACAACGATGACAAATCTTCCGCCAACATACAAGCCTGGACTAGAAGATCTGTTTCCTTATGCATTCACTATTGAACTTTTGCAATACGGACTGATGAAAGATAAGATCGGCAATGAAAATGCAGATAGTGTGGATTTGTTTACACCATGATCCCGGGACCGTCCTCTGTGGCACATGCAGGAGCAACAGACTGCCGCTGACTGCAGTGTAGTCTTGAGGAGCACTTTGTTAGCCATCTGGCGTTGCCCTGTTCCACCTCTTCAGCTGCTGGGAATCAAGCAGCAGTGACAGTTCCTCCTCCGCCTGCTTCACTGTTGGAGCTTTTGATCTTAACTCTATAGACGAGAGCACAGGTAAAGCTCTGGATGCTGTCGCAGTATTCATGGATTCGTGCCCATCATTGAGCAGGTATTCTTTAGGTGGTAGATCATTCTCAGCAGTGATGATAGCATGGTCCTGGCATGTTAGTGTGTGCGTGTGCCGCACAGAGTGGATTTCACACCGCAGTGCTGTAAAATACAACTGGATCTGCTGTTTTTGAAGTAGAGGTTTGTACGAGCAGCTGAAGAGCCTGCATACATTAGAGCTGTTATAAAATGTTTCTAACATTAGAATAGTACATCACACAGTGAAAGCTCCAGTGAGGTCAGACCCGTGGGAAACTCATATCTGGCTTCCCTCATCAACTTTTCATGATGCCTCATAGGGCTCTTGAGTCTCTACAGCCAGTCAGAGAACCACATGCTGACTTGACGTCACCAGGCCCATACAGGACATGACACATTCTGCATCGTGTTACACAACACATGATGCATTAATCCAAAGGTGGCAAAGCAGTCATGTCAGTTCTGGAATGTTGGAGTCAAGTGTTCTGTCATAATTTGCTCCAACTTCTGGGCTGTTGTCAATTATAAAAATCGAACAAAGTTTGTTTTAACTGTCATATATTCCACTGTGGTGTTAGCGGTTTATCTAGTCCACATACAGTTCCGGATAAAAAATAAGAGATCACTGCAGAAATGTTCAGTTTCTCAGGTTTGATCTTTTATAGGTGCAAGTATTGAACTGAACAGCTTTGCCTTAGAAATCACCTAATCAGTAGAACGAGGTGCTTGTGTAGGAATTTAACAGACACTGGCATGAAATGGTTATCATACTCACAGAGATGCTGATTTAAAAATAAATTACAGTGGTATCTTATTTGTTCCAGAGCTGTAGTCAGCGTATTCAGTGTGTTTTTACACATTCTGATTTCAGTGTATTTTTAAAAGATCCCGACAGAATAGAATTGAATGGCATCATTGTGAAAGTTCGTCCTAGCAATTACTGTGCATTAAATACTTTCCTGAAGAATCCTAATGGAAATGGAGAGTAAAATACAGTAGTGAAGATGGAGATTTCATGAGGCATTGATTTGTTGCATAAAGGATTCTTTCAGAATTTAATCGTTGTGAAATGTTGAGATTCATCGAGATTCATTCGCTTGCTGAAGATAATTGTTTTTGAGTAATTCCGAGGTCTGAGATTTACACCTTTGTGTATTGCTTTTCTTTCCCCCGGCTTTTTCCTTCTCTTTTCGTTCTCTGTGCTCGACCCCCAAGCAACCGCTGTTTCGGTGTGTGCGGGACCCTTCTGGCTCCCTGGCAGCCTCGCGCTGGCCTTCGTGTAATGGATGAACTCTTGGAGAAAGTGCTGTCTGAGAGTAGGCTGCATTCTGTCAGTGGTTCAGTGCGATGCAGCCGTGGGAGGAAGAACATGTGTGAGAGAGCAACATGTGCCCTAATTTATGGAGTGAGAGGCTTTGACGTGTGTGTATGTGTATGTGTGTGTGTGTGTGTGTGCGCGCACTCCCGAAACAGTCGAGACGTGAGGTCTCAGAGCACAGATGGACATGGTGGCCCTGGAAGCACTTTCTAAGAAGTGAAGAGCATTGATTTCTTTTTTTTTCTTCTCTCATCCGTGAAATCTGCGCAATGTCAAAAAATGTGCAAGGCTTTAGTGTGTGTGTGTGTGTGTGTGTGTGTGTGTGTTTTGTCTTCTGCACTAATCTGAGCTACAGTCAGCAGTCACGGCTGTTCTGTTCAGGCACTTGACAGACAGATAAAGTTATCCAGAGGTAGATGAAACAAAGCCTTTGTTCTGCACGACCGGACAGAGGCTGGAGACTGTTATAAGGATCGCATGAGTCGCGCAAACTTTCCCTCGTTCTCTTTATATCTCTCCCCCAACCCCAGCCCCTTACCTTCATCAAGATAAAGATCTTTAATTAAGATGCAAATCTGGGATTGATGGAATAATTAGCGTGAGCCTTGCCGCACCCGTTGGAAAATGACATTTGTTTGCATATTAATGCCATATCCCCAGACTTTACATGACCTTGTGGCAGCCACTGCACAGCGTAATTAGTGGGACATCAAGCAAAGCGAGAGAGAAAACGAGAGAGAGAGAGAGAGAGAGAGGAAAAATTTAACGGCCAACTCGCTCATCACGCTACTTTTTCCACAGCTACTAGGTTTATGAGGTTCCCCTAGAATCAGGGGCACTCGAGTACTGTGACTTACACAGAGAGAGAGAGAGAGAGAGTGAGTGAGTGACCTGTGACCTCCACCACGTTGCTCACAGCGCTTGCCCTGCTGGTCCTCCTTTATTCGCGCTCAGATGACAGACACATGAATGGAAAAAAAGAAGGAACAAGTGAGTAAATGGAGAAGTGTGACAACGCATTCATCTGCGGAACAGGCAGGTCACAAGCTGAGAGCAGTCTGGCAGCATGGGATGGGCGAGAGAGAGAGAGACAGGCAGACAGGCAGACAGACCAACAGACAGAAATTCATTTCGCAGAGAAATGGAGAGAGAGAGCACAACTGAAAGTGCTTAGTTTTATGCCAGGAGGACAACCTTGAAACACTTTACAGTCAGGCCTTTCAGGTGATGTCCCAAGGCTGCTACTGCTACTGTCTACTTTGTGTGAAAGTGATCAAATGGAACTCTTACACTTTCACAACAGGCTTTTGCTGTGGAAATGAAACTCTTTCTGACTAAAATGAAGCTTAAAGTCCAGACTCTTGCTTTCCTTTTCCTGTTTATTTCATTTAGTTGTATTTTTTGCTCAGTAATTATTCTAAATTATTTAGTTGCTACTATAAATCATTCATTAACTGTAAATTAACGGCAAATTAATACAAATACTCAGCAACTACTAGGAATGATTCAATAACTGTCTGAGTTATTCATTAGCATTGGATTATTCAGTAACTACTTTAGCTCATATGTACTGTACAATAATTATTGTAAATTAATCATTAACTACAAATATTCAGTAACTGCTATGAATTACTCAATAACTACTATGTGGTATGTTATGTATTATCAGTGATGAATTAATATCAAATTATTCAGTAAATACTATGCAATAACTATTAGAAATTAATCATAACTACAAATTATTCAGTAACTTTTATGAATATAAGTATCTACTATGTATTATTCAATTTCTACTGTAAATTACTCAGAAAGTACAATGCATTAAACAGTCGAGTATTGCAAAGTGCTATTTATTTAGTAGTCACTGTGCTGTAAAATACACAGTAACTAATATGAATTCATTGTTAACTACCGCAAAACTAATATGAGAAAGAAAAACTGAATTGCCATATTTAACCCAAGCTGAAACTCTAGGGGCTGGTTTTATGGACATGGATTGAACTTAGTCTGCCATGTGAATGATGTTCCAACTGGGAAATAGACTGTAGGGCTGTTAATCAGTGATTAATTATTTTAGGAACTGTAAACAGCTATAAGTGTAATGTGCAAGCTGTGTACTTCTAAGAGTGAGGAACGAAATGTTGAAGGATTTAGGGTGTAACCTTTACAGAACACATTTTATAATGACAGTCACTGTTTTCCATGTAGTTAGTGCACAATAAATCTCAGAAAGTAGACATAATGGGTTATCATTTACTAATAGACATGCATGACGTGATTTGTTAAGTGCCGTTTTGTTGTTTTTAGACAGAAATGAAGCATATCGGTCTGAAACGCCGTTAATATTTGGAAATGACCACAGGTCAACAGTTCTGCTGGGTTGATGTTGTTCTCCACCTCACATCACAGCGAGCTTTAAAAAGCTGTTTTTAAATATGTTTTTAGCAGATGTTCAGGTTATATTTCTGTCTGACCCCATTCATCATCACAAATTCAACTTAATACACCGCTTTTTAAAATAATTTTTCCCTCCTGCCCGTATTTTTTATTTTTTTTTATCAGCCTCTTATGTTTTAATATGGAGACAATCTGACTGGCTTTTCGCGAGCTGATGGAGTATGGCTTTGACACGGGACATGACAGATGCCAGGGTTGCTTGTTTGGCACTGCTACTACAGGCCCACATGTGCATGTGTATGTATGTGTGTGTGTGTGTGTGTGTGTGTGTGTGTGTGTTTGCATCTCCATGTTGTGAAGCCTCTTGCTCCTTCTCCCCCAGGAACGACACCACGCACTGTTGCCATGAGAGCTAGCGTTTCACACAGTTACTGCCAAACGCGGGCGGGCGAGCGTGTGTGTGTGTGTGTGTGTGTGTG
>JBBJLS010000154.1:3679-14335 GCA_037577275.1 Bryconaethiops microstoma | reverse complement strand
TGTGTGTGTGTGTGTGTGTGTGTGTGTGTGTGTGTGTGTGTGTGTGTGTGTGTGTGTGTGTGTGTGTGCGTGTGTGTTTGTGCATGGCCTTACTCATTTTACTCCTTTCAAATTAAAACAGAGTGAATTGATGGAGGTTCAACCACATGACGCAGCATATTCCAGCCAGGGCCTGCATATCAAAGCGCAGTATTTACTGCACGTTTCCTCCTGCAGGCACAACCCGATCTGCCTGTCGCCCTCCGTGTAAAAAAGCTCAGCCATTGAGGACTGGATATTGCACCACCCTTAGCAGCACATTCATTCTGAAAAAGCGAGGACGCTGCGAGGTGCGGCCAGATGCGGCTGCTGCAACATTAGCAAAGCCTATCACAATCCATGTGGCATTTCACACCCGAGGAATCCTTCCGCCAAAGATATTGTGTTTGCCACACACCATTGGTGGGCTGGTGAGGTGGTACGCTCTGTAATTCTGTAGAAAAGGAGGGAGAGGCAAGATAATTTACACTGCAAACGGTTTAGAAAAAGACCCACAGACTGGTGTTAGGGAGAGAGAGAGAGTTGGAGAGAGTGCAAAGGAAAGAAAGAGAGGTTGAGGTGAGAGAGAGAGAGAGAGAGATTGAGGTGTGACAGAGAGTGAAAAAAGGAAAAAAAACAAGACAGGAGAGAGAAAGATTGAGACTGGTGAGAGAAAAAGACAGTGATAGAGAGAGACACTGGAGTGAAAGTAGAGAGTGGTTGAGAAAGCAAGAGAGATACTGGATTTTAAAAGAGAGGGAGAGAGGGAGGCTGGTGAGAGAAAAAGACTGGACTGTGAGTGAGACTGAGGAAAGAGAGGGAGAGAGCGACTGGATTGGGAGGGAGAGAGAGAGAGAGAGAGAGAGACTGAATTGAGAGAGAGAGAGAGACTGGATTGAGAGAGAGAGACTGAATTGAGAGAGAGACTGGATTGAGAGAGAGAGACTGGATTGGGAGGGAGAGGGAGAGAGACTGGATTGAGAGAGAGAGACTGGATTGGGAGGGAGAGAGAGAGAGACTGGATTGGGAGGGAGAGGGTGAGAGAGAGAGAGAGAGAGAGAGAGAGAGAGAGAGACTGGATTGGGAGGAAGAGAGAGAGGGATTGGGAGGAAGAGAGAGAGAGAGACGATTGGGAGGAAGAGAGAGAGACTGGATTGGGCGGGAGATTGAGGAGGGAAGGAGAGAGTGGAATGATATAGAGGAGAGCAAAGAGAGAGATTATTCTGAGCAGTGAGCTCAGGGTGGGATGTGCTTGGACTGCTGAGTGCCCTCTGAGGGGGATTTTTGAAGCACATCTCTGGAGGGAAGGATATGATTAGTATGGGACTGAGTGTTCACTCCTCCTCAAGTGCATGCTCCCTACACACAGTCCAAATGCATTCTCCCCATGCCTTCTCCAAGTGCTTCCTCCCAGTTCATACTCTAAGCGCATACTGCAGGTGCGTGTTCACCTGAAACCTGGTAGTAGCACCATTTGCTTCTTCAATATTAAAGGTTCTGTAGGTCTACACAACACTTGGTGGTATTTGGGTCCTCCATGGTCAGCCCTCAAGCTGTCATTATTACAGGATAAAAACTGGCTGCTTCAATTACTTATAGTTCAGCTATAAATTCCCGTCCCATCCCATCTTCTCGTAACACAAACTTACTTTAAAGATGTGGAACCCACAAATTGGTCATTTTCAGAATGACAATGCATTAATCAAAATCGTCCTGCTAACTTTGTAACTCATCCTATTCACGTAGAGTAATTTGCTAGTTTTGTGAGGCTGTAAATAATTGATTATTGTCCAGTTTAGTCTATTTACTATTGTTTGGCCTGAAAAAAATACAATAGTCGTTGCAAAATAAATGGCAGATTACTCAATAACTAGTATAAAAGAACAGTTTGAGTCAGTGATAAAAAGGATAAACAATGAAGAGAAAGCATGCAAAAATGAAGACATTTTGGATATGATATAAGAGCATAATAATGACTGAACTACTGCTCTCTGGGTCGAGAGGTCCAGATCATATCTGGATAAACTTTGGCTGGATTCTCTTTACACTTTTCACTGTAATGCGTCCCCAGTGTGGCCAGATAAAGTCACTTTCAGAGAACATCAACACATACATCATTTCTACTAAAGTTTTTCACCTGGTGTGAGTAGTGTGTACGCCGCGGAGTACTGGAAGAAATTGTGTAAAACAGGCGATGAATCATTTGGCGGAGGAGGAGGCTTTGTCTTGTAGCTGCTGTGGTAAATGCGCTCTTTGGTTTACCTACAAGCAGAACACAATGATATTGTAGTTTTAGCTTTTGAGGTAGTCTGAAGTTAGCAGCGTGAAGTCGATAATAAAGTCTACTAGTGAATTCGTTATTAACTGTTGACTGGTGAGTTTAATGTTAAATAGCTGTAATCTTTCTGTTGAGAAGCGTAATTGTTTGTGACATGTCAATCAAGAAATATGAACAGATAATTATCAATGACAAAACATAGTGGCACATTCTAAGCTTGCTTACAAAAGATATGTTTCTTCTGGAGTCTTTTTTGTGGAGATGTTAAGTAGACTTGTTTGCATGCTTTCCAATACTGTATGACACACCGCTATTAATAAAAACATTAATAGAAGTATGCACGGGAACATTCAGGATCCTCCTGGCCTAAAGTAGGAGCATTAACTGGTGGGAGACAATTTTAACAGTCCTGGATGCTTAAACACCTCCAAACATCCATCCCAATTCCCCGGTTAAGTGTTTCGTGGTTCTGCTTGCTTGGGAGGTGTACAGGTGTACAGTGCCTGCAGTGCTCCGCGGGGCATAATGCCCTTAATTGGATCCGTCATTAAGGCCGGAGTCAAATCAGCCTTTTCAGGCCTGCAGTTAATGAGCAATTGAAAGGCGGCTTGAAAGTGTCTGAAGTTCAATGGCCCTCGAGGATTAATTGTGCATGTCGAAAGTGAAAGAGGAGCTTTTCGTGACATATTGAGCGGTCAGATTTTCGCAGCAGCATCTTTACTCACCCTGCGTGAGCGTCCTCGGCGCCGGAGCTAATGTCTGACCCGGGGCATGCTCAAGATGTTAGCATGCTGGAGACGCGAAGGGACTTCATTGAGAATCTTCACAAATGTCCCTGATGTATTGGCTTCCGGAGGGAGCCTCTTTTAATCTTGCACTCTTCTGCCGAAGGTTTCACCGCCATCTTGGCCCTCATTTACCCTCTTGTGTACACACACACACACACACACACACACACACACACACAAACACAGAGCTTTTTGTTCCACGTTCACAGCATTCGCAGTGTTTCACGGATCCTTAATGTGTTTCGTCCCTCTCTCACTTCAGTTCAATGGGCTTTGTATTTTGCCAGTGAAAAAATAAACAGTACAAATGAAGGCAGTAATCTAAATGGGAGCCAATTTGGTTCAGTCAGATGATTTAAATGATGAAGGTCTTTTCATTTGGCTCGCCCATAAACCAACACTCACATTCTTTCTAAATGTCTCTCTCTCCTTCTCCCTCTCACTCTCTCACTCTCCTTCTCTCTCTCTCTCTCTCTCTCCCTCTCTCTCTCTCTCTCTCTCTCTAACACTCTCTCTCTCTCTCTCTCTTTCACTCTCTCACTCTCCTTCTCTCTCTCTCTCTCTCCCCTCTCTCTCCTCTCTCTCTCTCTCTCTCTTTCACTCTCTTACTCTCCTTCTCTCTCTCTCTCTCTTTCACTCTCTCACTCTCCTTCTCTCTCTCCCTCTCTCTCTCTCTCTCTCTCCCGTCTCTCTCTCTCTCTCTCCCCCTCCCTCTCTCCAGGTGCTCGTCATGTGTAAGCAGCCCTTTTGCCTGTAACTGGTGTAAATATCGCCACATTTGCACCAACAACGTGGTTGAATGCTCCTTCCAAGAGGGTCGAGTGAGCAGTCTGGAGGTAAGAGACGAAACCCAAGCCCAGAAACCATCTAAAACAAGAAGCAGTCTTAACAAATCTGACCATGCTCAATTTGTCTCTGTGAATCATTCTGACTCACCAGCTCATTCAGTCTCAGACATTTAATTCAGAAGACCCCGGCACCATTAAGTGACTCGTGCACTTGTCCCCCTGTCAGAACAATACAAATATATTTATTTCTGCATGTTCAGTTAATTTGCCTCCATTTACATCTAACTGTATATCTCTAAAAAAAAAAAAAAAAAAGTCTGAAAGTGTTCAAATTGATTTAAAGTTTAAGGGCATACAATTTCTGAAAATGTTATTTTTCATATCATAAGGTCTCAGCTCAAATTAAGGCGTTTAAGGTATGGCTTAAAAAGGCCCAGGTGGCCACTCCTTCCTTAATCAGAGTTTGTCAGAAGCCATGTAAGTAATTTGGAGCCTATTTGAGATTTAATAAGAGCTTGTTTCAGTCCTACATTAGCCTTGTAGCTTCAGCGCAAATCTAAATGAGTACAGCTAAAGTTTGCCTGATGGAAAAGCCAATATGCTTTAATAATATAGGTATTCATTTCTGAATGGGTTTTTTTTTTAAGCCTTGCAGCAAGTTAATCTGGGTGGACTTGAACCCACAGATTTGCACCTTGGAAGTAAGAGCCTATAGAGAGTGAAGTGGCTTCTGGAAAGATGGTTTCTTACTTAAAGAAACAAGCATGTTTCCCGTCACTCATAGTGTTACAAAATAGGGTCACTAGCTACCATTAGCTGGTCACAGAACTATGTTTCATATGTTCATATAAGGACTGCCTGTAACTGTCTGTTGTTTGCTCCACCCAGGTGAAGAAAAAATGCCTAGCACAAATGCCTAGCATAACCAAAGCAAACTTCAGACATAAAATACACTACATGGACAAAAGTATTGGGACACACCTGTTTTCCAGGGTTTGGTTTAGGCCCCTTACTTGTAGTGAAGGCCAATCTTAATGTTTTAATATGCCAAGACAATTTTTGCACAACACTGTGCTTCCAACTTTGTGGACACAGTTTGGGGAAGAACCTTTTCTACTCCAGCATGACTGTGCCCCAGTGCACAAAGCGAGCTCCATAAAAACGTGTTCAGTGTGGAAGAACTTGACTGGCCCTCACAGAGCCCTGACCGCAACCCCATCCAACACCTTTGGGATGAACTGGAAAAGAGAGCCAGGCCTTCTCATCCAACATCAGAGCTTATAAATGCTCAAATTCCCACAGAAACACTCCAAAATCTTGTGGAAAGCCTTTTAAGAAGAGTGGAAGCTGTTATATCTGCAAAGGGAGACTAACTCCATATTAAGATCTATGCATTTGAATGCAATGACATTAAAAGTCACAGTTGGTGTAATGGTCGGCTGTCCCAATATTTTTGTCCATTTAGTGTATATCTTTAAATTATAGTCCCTCCCCAGGCAAAATTCAGCTTTAACAGACCTCATTTACAAATGACATTCTAGCGTATTATCAGATTGTAATGTCCAGTGTTGTGATGCAGACAAGTGAAAGATGTATTGTCCAGCCCTACACTGCATGGCTATTTGTCCACTTCCAGTGAATGTGAAGGGCAGGGTTCATGTGAGCAGGGTGTGAATGGTAGCGTAGCCTGGTTCTGTCGGAGACAGGAAGCGGAACAATAGCGCTGCTTGTGTCTACGATACACATGTGACTATAGCGCCCTGAAGCCTCGTGGTCTTCACTAACCCCAACCTGACCAACGGCCTTTGAACCTGGAGCTCACACACAGTGCTCTTACTGAGGCTGAGTGCATAGTTTATTTCATACAATCCCTTCTTTCACTGAAATGGGCCGCGAACGTGCTTGATTTTGGCTTTTTATTTGACCCAAAATTAAATCTTTTGCATTTCGAGTCTTAAGACATCCACACACTGACATGAGATTGTTTCGCGCAGACACACAGATACCCTTTAGTTGATAAAAGAAGTCAGTGTTGCTAGTGTTTTGCAGAACAAAAGGAATGAAAATCCAATTTTCATTGAGAGCGTTTTTTAAAGAACTGCTGTTTGAACATTAAGCCAAAGTGCTTTTCCAGCTCGTTCAGTAGCTCTGCCTCCACAAGAAACAGTGGAATTTAGTTCACATCAAACTGTTTATTCATTAAAAAAAAACATTTATAAGAAATTAATAAGTCAGATTAATTATCTAGAGCCTAGATTAAAGCAATAGTTCGATGACAAAATTAGCCTTTCACAATCTCTTGTATTCCCAAAATGTAGTGGATCAACCAGGACATGTTCAGTGTTCATAGACTGCAGTATGTCTTACAGTATCAAAAGCAAGTCTGTTTGAAATGACTTAACAAATCATCGCATGCCGTTTCCTCTGTGCTGATTGGTGGGTTGTAAACTCACAGCTCAAAACTGCAGAAACAAACATCACAGACAGTATTATGACTGATCAATAACATTTGAGGTAAGTGGAAAACTATATATTTTATGTGGCTCGTCTCTTTGAGAAGGTGTGAGGAGTTAAACCCAATTGGCCGAGGAGGTCGGTCGTCCTTGTTTGTGTGTGTTCGTTTGTTCTCTGTGGCCTGCAGTATGTGAGCCGCGCTCCAGCGTTTGATGTCTGACTCCGTGTCGCGTTTCTTGCCAAAATCCTGTTGCGGTAAGCAAAACCCTAGTCATAGCTCTGATTTGGCTCCGCTTTAGAAAAGATTTACATCTTTTCTTTTGCCCTTCCTCCTGACCCCTGTCTCTCACTCACTCACTCTCTCTCTCTCTCTCTCTCTCTCTCTCTGTCTCCCCCTCTCCTTCCCTCTCTGTGTATTGTTACACACTCCACTGAGCTGGGAACAGTAGGTTGAAAGGTTGAGGTGACGGACAAGAAACTAGTGCCGCTTTCTCCCTCTCCATCACACCTTTTTCCGCTTGACAACTACAAAAGCACAGAAAAACAAAATGTTTGGCTCACTGCTAAGACCGCATGATATGGACAGAATACTAAACTATGATTGTCATTATTGTGTGCCTTATTAGGAACTATATTAAACTTTTAGGCACCTGAGAAAAGGCTATTGTACTGTTAACTTCCTCAGAAAAACACTACTAATTGATTAAACACAAATAACATTAATACAAGAAGCATTTTTACATTTACCTAAGCAAACTTCTCCTTAAAGATACCCAATATCATTTTTTTTTACTAAATCGGTGTGTGTTTGAATTTATTTTGGCATTACCCACAGAAATACTCTTATAACCCAAACAAATGTTTTTAAACAGTTTGTTTCGTGCCTAAAGGGCTTTTTTGCATGACAAGCGAAAAATCGCTCACCGGTCCGCCCATCTCTCTACGCTTCCCGTGTGAAAGGTCAGCACTCCACCACTCATGGAAGCTTTTCATACAAAAACTGCTCCCGTCTCTGGTGCGGTAACCATGGCGACGGCAATGCTGGCACAGCTATCACGTGACCAGCGTAGGTTGCGCACTTATTTTAAACACAGAAATAGGAATAATAATAAACAACAAGGATCAGGCACTAATTTTTTTTTTCCTCTGAAAGAACTGCAGTTTCATTGGCTACTGCCAGCAGGACCCTCACATCGCAGGCACCGAAACATTTTCACTCTGAAGTGGACGGGGAGTGTGCTTCTGTTCGTGAGCCATGTGATGGTTTTTTTGGGCGGTCAAGCCTCACTTGTTGTCTGTCCGGGCCCTTCTCAATTGGAATGATTAGAATTGAATGAACGTCATTTATCCTGTGAAGGACCCTTAAGACTTGCACAGTGCTGTGTATCAAAACACTTTGATGGATCAATCATGTGACATATGACAATGTCACATGATATTTTTGAGCAAAATAATCACTTTTAACCAAATGAATGCACTGATTTACCTAGACACCCAGAGAATGTCCGTGATTGGTCAGGATACTTAAAGCACACAGTAATGTGGTGATTGGTTAGAGAGTTCATTTGCATACTGTAGCAATATCAATACTGCAGAGACCATTATTGCAATTACAATTAATAAACTCTATATCTTGTGCAGCCCTGCCTGCTGCCTTGTCGTACTGCCTGCATTAGCTTGGTTGCTTTCTTTTTCATCATCGCTACAGTCATCATTGTGCCCTAATAACATAACTGAGTATCACTGCAGCAATATGAATATTAATCATAACAAAGCGAGAATGCCTGCTCTTCAGCGCTTTAATTGCGCTACAATGGCTGACCTGTTTGGTCAATCGTGAAGTCCCTGTAGCTGTGACTTTCTTTTAAAATGGGACTCCCTGAGTCTCATTAATATTTCATAAAAGTCAAAACTGCATTTTTTCTCTTTAGTTATAGTTCCAGCGGCTGGCAGGCGAGAAGCCAAAGCATTTTCATATCTATAATTCTGATGCTATTTCAATTAGAGAAATCATTAACTATGCATATGCTAACTATGCAGGCGCTGCGGAGAGAAACGAGGTTAATTGGATCTGTAATACAACCACAGAGATAATAACGCATAATGATAGTCAGATGAAAGATGAAAAATAATTTGACATGTGATTGAGGGCTAATGTAAGCACAGCGGCAGAGTAACTCACGATTAGCGGCCTGCTTACTTCAGAGAGAGACCACGGGCAGGCTAACGCTAGCACACAGCGAGAGAGAGAGAATTAACAGAAAAGGAGAACAGCATCCTTTTCTTTTGTCGTTTCGGGGGCGGGGTACACGCACCCTTCGGCTTTTGGCACATTTTAATTTTACACTTAACTGAACATCAAAGAGATTCCTTATCAGAGTCAGCCAGCAGCACTGAGATATGCCCATCTCTCTGTCTTTTATTTCTCACTCCCTCTCTCTCTCTCTCTCTCTCTGTCTCTGTCTTTTATTTCTCTCTCCCTCTCTCTCCCTCTCTCTCTCTGTCTCTGTCTTTTATTTCTCACTCCCTCTCTCTCTCTCTCTCTCTCTGTCTTTTATTTCTCACTCCCTCACTCTCTCTCTCTCTATCTTTTATTTCTCACTCCCTACTCCCTCTCCCTCTCTCTCTCGCTCTCTCTCTTTCTCTCTCCTTCTCCCTCCCTCTCTGTGTACTCTCTCCTCTCTCTCCCTCTCTCTCTCTCTCTCTCTCTCTCTCTCTCTCTCTCTCTCTCTCTCTCTTTCATTCTCTCTTCTCTCTCTCTCTCTCTCTCTCTCTCTCTCTCTCTCTCTCTCTCTCTCTCTCTCTCTCTCTCTCTCTGTCACTCGTAAAAGAGTTAGTCAGTGAAAAGTGGTGAGTCATCCAATGTTGATACTGGAGGGAGGAATGGTGGAAAAGCAGGCCAACAGATTCTATCGGATTCCCCCCCACCCCACACACACACACACACACACACATGCGCGCACACACACTCGCACACACACGCGTCATCAGTTCAGGAGCTTCATCCCAGGCTTTTTGCTGCTGGCTTAGCTGAAATGTGCTTGGTCTGGTTTATCATATGGAGTAGAGCCTGGAGCAGAAGTGTGTGTTGATGTGGGCAGAAAGCATGCAGTCGTTTTACTTGGGCCCTTTTTTCTGCGTGTGCTCCTGCATCACAGTGTAAACCAATAGCCTTGAATTCCTAACGATATAATTTTGTCTTGTTTCATAAAGCCACTTCTGTGGAAACAGACCTCCTTCTTGAGGCATGCCTGTCATCTCTTTTTTTTTTTCCGGCCAATCAGCCACAAAGGCTATGTAGAAGCTTTTTTACTTTGACTGGAAGATAGAAGGGAGTTTGAATGCACAACCAGTAACTGCAATACTAACTGTTTAAAGAATAAAAGTAATGCTACTCTGCTTTTCCCCCACCACCCAGGGCTAGAAAACCACAACGTACCGGACTCAGGGCAAAAGTACAATCAGTATAAGAAAAGTCATAACTACGGTGTAATATGAACATAAAATACAATAAAACACATAAATGCACTATTTCACTTGTAAACTGGGTCCAATAATGGGCTGTGTTCTGGGAAACCATATGACAATTAGCAAGCCAATGAAAAGCAAGACTGCGGAACTGGCGTTGTTTATTCACTCGGAAAAACTGTAATGTTAGAAGAAAAATGTCTACATACATCCAATTTTAATACATTATGCAGTGATTAAATGTCTGTTGACGTCTGTTTACTATTTGCAAACTTCACCCCAGCCCGGCATTATTTGTAGTTTTCGGGCCTGGTTTGGCTAAACTGTGCTTCATTGAATTAAAGCAGGTGCTGGTGATGGAAATAGCAAATCTGGGCAATGGCTGTGGGTCTTAAGGAAAATTCCAACACCTGACTTCTGATTTAACAGGTTCTGTTTAAAATTATTAACTACTTTATGGAAAATTAGAAATTCATTTGACTTTTTCCAGTATTTATGTTTATTTTACATGGTGTTATACATACTTCTAGCTGTGATAAATGGTTTTAAACAGTCTGGTTAGGTTGCTAAGAGCTTTAAACAGCACTGTATATAACTTAGCCAAGGGTAACAGTGCTCCATATGTTTACTGTATTTCTAAATGATCATACTTGTCTTAAAGCCTTTATCTTGTCCATACTCTTCCTTATTTTAATAGTAACACAGAGTCAGAAACCACATAAGCAATCTGGTGAGTACATTAAGGGGAAAATGTTTGATTTTAGGCCAAAATACCACTTTAAGCAGTGTGTGTATGTGTGTATGTGTGTGTGTGTGTGTGTGTGTGTGTGTGTGTGTGTGTGTGTGTGTGTGTGTGTGTGTG
>JBBJLS010000152.1:29862-41695 GCA_037577275.1 Bryconaethiops microstoma | reverse complement strand
ACACACCATCAGAAATCTACACACCTTCATACAGACCATCGCACAGCTACACACCTTCATACACACCATCGCACATCTACACACCTTCATACACACCATCGTACATCTACACACCTTCATACACACCATCGTAAATCTACACACCTTCATACACACCATCTCACATCTACACACCTTCACACACACCATCGTACATCTACACACATTCATACACACCATCTCACATCTGCACACTTTCAAATACACCATCGCACATCTACACACCTTCATACGCACCATCACACATCTACACACCTTCACACACACCATCGTAGATCTACATACCTTCACACACACCATAGTACAATCTACTAACATGTCGTAGCCAGATTTATTAGATCCATGTCGCACAGCATGATTTGTAATGATTGTATAAATCTGTAGAAGTCTAGATCCTAATCAAACAGAGATGTCAGTGGCATATTTTTGACTGCTAGGGCACTCTCTTAGGAAGTCTCAAGAACAAACGGGGATGTAATGCATAATGAAGGGGGCGTTTGATGATGGGGACATTGAAGTGATGCGGAATTTGTTCATGTTTTCATATCACACATCAGACTCACAGCTTTAGAATTCCCCCATCACAAGCTCAGACATAGAAAAGCTCATCATGTCAAGTGTTCCAACAGCTGTCGAGCAACAGCTCTTTGTTTGCCACCCTAACAAGCAGCAGCCGCGTGTTCATTTTGTATTGAGCCAAAGGGAACAAGCACAAGGCGGCCTATTTAAAGCGGCCTGCTCTCTTTTATTTGGAAAGAACATTCCCATTAGAAGCCACACAGACGATCTCAATGGGGCAGAGATATTCAGAGCCATTCTAGGCGCATCAGGTCCTAATAATGCACAGAAACAGACACATCAAGAATAGCTAACTGTACAGTAAATTGGAGTAATGTGCAAGGCTTAGCATTTGTGAAGACAGGGGCCTTAGCCAATTTCATCCACTGGTGTTATTCCTTGAAATGGGCCGAATACTGTCAGCGGGATAACAGCGGCGTGATTCACATGCGTCATCACTCTTTCACCACGGACAAAGACGTCATCCATTTTTCTCATCAAAACAGACAGACCGTCATATTTTCCAGCTCTGAGGTTAGGCGAAAATAGACATGAAAAGGCTGAGTGGAAAAACAGAGACCCCAAGGTACCACTGCAGTGTCAAAAAGAAAAAAGAGGGACGTGTGTGTGCGCACGTGCAACTGCGTGGGTCTATGGGCAAGGCAGAGATAGAGAGTGTATGAGGTAGGGGGTAGAGAGTGGAGCTCAGTCCTTGTGATGTGGTCTTTTGTTTTCTGCCTTTGAGAGCGATTGGAAAGAGGATCCGCGGTGCCTGAGAGAGCGGCTGAAAGAGAGCAGGAGGACAAAAGGAATGAGATATGACTGCAACTGGGCCTCTGGGTCTTTGAAGCCTTACTGCATCCACAGATCTGCCCCTCTGTATACACACACACATACACACACACACACGCGCGCACACACACACACACACACACACACACACACACACACACATATATACACACAGACACACAGACACACTCACACACACACACATGCTTGATGCTTCTCTACTACCTTCCCTCCATTGTCATGCATGGCGTGAAAGGGGACAGGCTCCAGAGAGGCTGGCATACAGAAAAGGCCATCCCATACTCCATGCATTATGAATCTCACCCCATTTCCAGGCTGGGGCTCATCTGTGCTTTGAGAATTTCCCTTCCCAAATCAAACCAGATTTCCATATGAATCTAACATGAAAGTGACCCAGAGGCCTTGGAGGAGTAGCCAGGAGGGGAGGAGTAATGCAAAATACTTTGAGATGAGAAATTGTATTGCGTGTAAAATTTAATCCATCAGTGAGAAAGAGTCAGAATTTATTTTCTTTTGTTATTTTTTTCTATGGCATTTAAACATGAAAAACACTTTTCTACCTTTCGTAGCATTAGTAGGTGATTTAAAAAGAATCATTAGGGCATCAAATACTGTAAACTTTACTGTTGAAATTAATGAATTAGACTGAGTGAAAAACATATAAAAATAATTTTAAAAATTTGAGTATGTTTAACAACTTTCTAAAACGACATAACTTGACATAGTCCTATTTGCAGTTTAAAAGTAAAAAGTCTGTATAAGTCCATGATAGAGTTACTAACATTTAAGTGATGTATTTGCATGGTATTTTGTCATTTTTATAAGGTTTAAAGTTAAAGTTTGGAATATCTTTCTGCCAAAGGCTGGGATTTGATGTTTTACATGCAAAGATAAGTGACTAATTTGGGAATTCTCTATACAGTTTCATAATAGACTGCACAAACAGGCAAAACGAATGGAATCTCCTAAAACGGTTGATGTTGACTGTTTGAAGCCAGCTGTTTGATACTTAGAGTAGTTCATTAATTGTTGTTTTTATGAATTTTCACTCTGTTATGTGTTGCTATATTGCTGTCATCAAATATGTGTTTAAAGCTAATGTAGCTTCAAGCAGCTGGATATCTATACATAACATATCTTTTGAGGTAATGGGGTTCAATTAAGGCAATCATTGCAGCAATATACAGTCAATTTAAAGGTTTAACTGCACTTACTTAATTACACTGAGAGATAAAGTGAAAATATTTATGTGACCTTTATCAATAATTTAAACATTATGCAATTGAATACATAATATCTATGTCATACAATATATTAATGCAGTTCAGTTGGGCAACTGACTGACTTCCATCATTTTGAGTTCCAAATGGTTTTTATGTAACATTTATACTGTGATTTTTGTTTAAGTTGGTTGTTGTTATGGAACATTTGGATTCTGCAACTCTTTGACACTTTTTGCTTCAACTTGTAGTAAGACAGGGGACCAGATTTCATATTTAAGATCTGAGATTACTTTCCTGTTGTGTGTGAATGTTTACCCCCTTAGGCATTTAGGCTGACTGCCAAATTCCCACAATAAATGTAAATGATAGGCAGTATTGGATTTAGTCATCCCTTTGTTTTGTGAGATTGCCAGACAATCTCAGCACGTTTGTTAGGTTAAAAACTCAGAATGGCTGTGCCGGACCCATGAGGATTTTTATATATATATATATATATCACTGACTCAATGACTCAGACAGTGATGGTGTGAGATTTCAGTAGCCTGGAGTCATAGCAGGAGCTGCGGTGCTCTGATTGGCCCTGCTGCCAGGCGCCCTGAGCACTCTGGACCTCGGAAGCTGTGGCCTGGCTGGATGAGAAGGCATCTCCTGCTAGAATCCTGAGCCCAAGCCCAGAAAGACAGTGTGCCGCAGGCAATGTGCACCTATGGCCGGCCTGATGAAAGTTATAAAAAACAACACCACAATGGAGGAGGAACAAGCAACCATGCCTAAAAAAAACACACACACACACACTGCAAATCAGCTATGGAAACACCCATAGAAAGACTACAGGAGAGCTGTTCTAAAGCAGGTAATTAAGAATTATTAACCTCTGCTCTGTGTTGGAGGCATCTCATTTGGTAACCCGCTTAGTTGGAGGCAGGCAGCGTGTGGGGCTCGCCGCACTCCTAATGGCCTGCGCTAAACTCGTAAACAGAAACTTCAACAGCTGACTAATATGCCAGGAATGCTGTGGAGATTAGCAACGACCGAGTCAATGAACACAACCTTACACCACAGGATAATTCAGCCAAAAGAGATGATCCAGCGCAGGAGCTCTGGATTTGCCCGAGCCAGATGTTAGGAGCTGCAGGTGCTTGTGCCATGTGTGCCTGCATGATGAAGCAAGATTTATCTCGCTTTGGCCATGACGGTTATCAGGGTCTGTTGCAGTCCTACTGTTTCGGGTCAAAAGCAAAACGGCCAGGTTACATAAGCAGCACCACACTCAATTCTGCCTTTCCAGGTGCTGTTTACATGTAGCTGTGAGTACACTATGGCAGGCTGAGAGCCAGAGAGCTTTACAGTCATCTTCTGCTGCCGCAACATTGGGGGCGGCCAATCTGTCACTTGCAATCTGCAGGGCCGTGCTAAACGAGACCGGAATGCTCATTCTTAGCATTTCTCACCTTCCGTCCACTCCCTAATCGCAGGTGGCCAGGAAGGGCTGGAACTCTATTGCCCTTTGGAAGAGTTCTGCAAACAGGATAGCAGCAAGTGTGATGGACCCCAAGGGTCATATAGAGCCTAATGTGGCCACGTGCTGAAGGTTTCACTGCTCACTGTGCCTGACTCAAACGGCTGGGGAAAACTGACCATGCTGCAAGTGTATAAACTTCATATTGGGCATCTGACACTGCATGTTTGCATATTTGTGACTCAAAACTCTGCTTGAGTTTGTTGTGTAATGCATTTCTCCAGCTGAGTTTTCTAAGATTCTCAGAATTATTTCTAGTTGATTATTTCCAAAATAAAAATTGGTGCTTTTTAGCAGCTTCTGCAGTCTCTTTGACATTCTGCTGCTTTACCTGCCATAACACAGGGCACCAGAAAATGTATTAATAATTAATCACCTCCTGTCTCTCTCCATCTTGCATCATCTGTCAACAGAATCAGCATACAATTACATCACCCGCTGTGCTTTTGTGTTTACAAAGTGAATATTAGACAAACTACTCTTGCTCAATAATTCTCTTTTAGACACAATTAGTCTTGCATTGTCTAACAGCATTCATTTCCAAGTAACTGGAGGTAAAGGCTGATCTGTTTGGAAACCTGTGTGTGTGCGAATAAGGCAATTGCCATATTTCCTTATTTGAGTCTCTTGAGCTGTGCATGTGTATGCAAGTCTGACATAACTGAGATTACTTAAAGGCCCCCAGAGGGCAGAGCAGAAAAAAGACAGCAATACAGAATAGCAGTTGATGCTGAACTGAATTTTCCAGCACTTTAAACTGAACTGAACGACTCAAATAAGAAGCGGTTAAGGTTAAGGTGATGGGCTATTAATGCAGTGTGCTCTGCATATAAGAGTTTGAATGCCTTGTTGATAAAGAACAATATCCTACTATTTCTTTCTAAATATAACTCCAGACTAAGAAGACTGGGCTCAAAGCTAATGAGAAATGGCAAAAGTGGCTAATCCAATCGTTAGCATTTTTACTTCCAATCATTTCCAAGCATCTTATTCCCAATTTCAGTTTATAGAACTGTGTGTTTCAAAAATATTCCCTCCAAATATAGCTCTATATAGAAAATCAGGTCTCGAGTTAGAGAGAAGTGATAAGTTGGTTACGAGGCTAACACAATTTGCCATTAGCATTGTCTTCAACATGCTTCTTAGAACTTCTATTCACTTGTCAGGAACTCAGCAAGATCTTTGTTCCTTGTTTCAGTGCATATTATGATATGGCTTCCAAAAGTTTCCCTCCAAATATGACTCCATGCTATGAAAATTGGGCTCAAAGCTACAAAGAAATGGACAATGCTAACCCACGCATCTGCGTTACGACTTTCATTCACTTTTCTGCAGCTCTAGTTTCTAAATATCAGTTGTTTTGCACCAGTCTGCCTTTAAGCCATTTTGTTGAAGAAAGCCCCTAGGATGCCCAGTGGTGTTTGTCCCAGATCTTCTGTTATGCTACACAGCAGCGCCCAGACCCAGTGACAGCTGCTTCTTTTGGCTTGGCTTTGTCAAAAGCCCCAGAGTTGGCCTCTTTGAGAAGCCAGAGCAGAGAGCCGCACCCTATATTGAATTTCCTTTGAACTATTTGCAGCTGACAGGGATTTTAGAGAAAGCCTGGATCTTTTTGGCAATATGATGGGCTTCAAGGTGGATGGGCAAGTTTCAGACTTGTGTGTGTGTGTCTGTGTGTGTGTATGTACGAGAGGGTCAGTCTGGTTCGTCTAAAGGAAATAATCTCATTCTTTCTGCATCAGTGCCACTAATGACTCGGGCTCTCCCACTGCTCTGGGAAGGTGAGGAGACCAAAGCAGCCGTGTGTGAGTCCTGAATTGCATGGTGGAGACACAGAGGTGATTCTCTTCATCACAGAGGCTGTTTGCTATTCTCCTTCCTTAGATCTGAACTGTGTGATGAATCTCTAATCCTGCACTTTTTTGTTTGTTATTCCTTTCTTTGATTCTTTCTTTTAGATGATAGGCATATCCCCAAACTCTTTAAACATCCATAAAGGATTCTTAAAAGATTCATGAATGATTGGTTGTATCATTCTAGAAAAAAACATTTAACTGGTTTGGAACCTTTTGGTATCTTTTGAAAAGTTCCTTCTGGAAATAAAAGTTGTTCTTGTATGGCACAGCTGCAAATAACCCTTTTGATTCCTTTGGCATCTTTATTTTTAATAACGCAGACTCTCAGTGAGAGCACTGCCTGCATGGCCCAAACTTTGACGTGACTTACGATGTCACATGAGGCCACTGGAAATTACAGGCAGATTACATCAAAAGCGTCCACCATGTGTACATTACATAACATACACAGACCTCTACTATCTAATTTTAGTGCATGCCAGGTCCATATTTCCTCACATGTAAGTATTTATAAATGTATTCTTGCTTAACACATCATTATGTTGTTTAATTAAACACAGTGTGGATATGTCTTAATTGAAAATTTACTGGGCAGATGCTGCCAGATGTTCAGTAATGGCACTGTAAGCACTGCTTAGCAACAGATAGGTGAAGCTCATTGCTGAAAGTCTGGTTCAGATTTCCATTATGACATTATGACACAGACTGTATTGTATTTGGGAAAGACAAGGCTATAGGGAACCTTTGCTTCACTGTTACATTATGCCTTGTTCAAGCTCTAGTCATGTCTGTTGCAATTTTCTCCTCGCAGGCCTTCCTTCATATGACATTTCTCTCTACAGAGCATTCAAGAACGTCTATTTCATATTCACTCTGCTGGCTTTCTGTGGAAGTGAGAGTCAGATATAAAGCTCTGGTTCTCTCATTCAAAGTTTCAAAAAAGTTTAATTTCTCATCTCCTCTGCACGGTGTTCCAGAACTACACACCTGTATGTCAGTTTAGGCCTTGATTTCTGTGACATGTTCTTTTTAAAAACCTAAACATGCCTTTAATGCTTGGTCTGGCCACTTTAGTGTCCTTGCTCCTCAGTGGTGAAACAAACCTCCCTCCGAACTCGTCACATTTGCTCAGTCCGAACTTTGTCTCATTAGGTACTCCTTATGTAACACTATATTGCACTCATTGTCTCTTCAATCTTGAATTCCTGTGTCATTTCTCTTTCTAAAGGTTTGTTTTAATGCACTTAATTAATCTACCATAATGTCTACATCTGTGTTTATTTACTTAACTAGATCAAGCTACGGTATGGCTCTTGTATCTTAGCTAATCAGTTCTTGCAGTATATCTATGTACTTTGCATTGCTTTAGTTGTTGGCACATTTTAAGCCATTCTGGATACAGCATCTGCATAATGACAAAACAGAAATGTGAATATGTACCAGCCCAGCAGGAACCTGCAGTCTTAATGTGCTCCTCTGAGCATGACAGAGCTAGAGGTTTGAGAAAATTCAGTGGAGGACGTTATATACATCGCAGGAGCTGATGCTTTTGCCATTCTAGGCTGGTGGTACTGTGAAATACAGAGGAAATGTAGTGCACTGGGAAATAACTATGACCTAATTAGGGGTGAAAAAATAAACTGTCAATATAGCACATGTTGCTTGTTATTTTGTCATTATGGCAAAAGGTAAGAACTGCCAGACATGGTAAAATACCAGCTCAGACAAAACCCATAGCCATGTATGATCCTTAAGAGACGGGGTTAAGCTTGATAATGATTCATCAGAACAGCATGAAGCCCTCTGCTTTTTCTTGGAGTCACCTCATTAAACCAAATGCACAGTACTCTTTCACTGACCAACACTAACTTCAGGTGATATGCTAACGAGACACCAAAGAATCTGTAAAAAAGGCATTGCAGGGTGTAAAAACAGCAAAGAACCATGGAAAAGGTATTACGGGGAGTAAAAATAAACACCTGCATTGCTCTAACAAAGAGGCTGAAATGGGTTTTTCATCCCATTCTAACGTGTTTTTCCACTTGCTTGTAAGTTTTTCAATCTCACCAGCGGTGGCTCTCAGTCACTCTTGCGTGGGTTTTTCCCACCCATTAGCACGACACAATGAGAACAGAATCTTTAATTGCCCATGATAAGTTCTTAAAGTGCATCTATTCCCAACTGTATTTTGAGATCACATATTGTAGTTTTTCAATGGAGCTTTTTCCCTCTGTGGAACAACAAAGCAGTGTGTGAGCGGCACGTGCTGAGAGCTACATGAGGTGCTCACAGGAAAACACGAAAATCAGAGCACAAGCTCAACAAATATCCAAGTAAGTGGGTCAACAGGAATGCAGCACACCAAAATATCCCTTGATAAGAGACAGGTGAGTGTAATATTACTTCCATAATCTAGATTAGAAGTGATCATTACAAAGCATCTCTGACTGGTATTTTAGCACACCCCAGCGAGAGCCTGGCAGATTGTCCTACCAGCTGTAAGCGTCCAGCTGGGAGCTGAACCAGAATTTTGTCAGGATCACATGTGTCACCTACAGGTGAAACCTAAGAGAGAAGTGCAATCATGCTTACATTAGTATACATGGTGTTTATGGGTCCCAGCTTTAAACCAAAATTGGTACAGTAGGAACTTGTTAAGTGTATAGTAAGTATATTTGTAGCTAATGTATATTTATTGCAGGCAGCTGGTGGCCTAGTTATTAGGGAGCTGCCCCTGCGATCAGAGGGCCATTAGTTTGAATCCCAGGACTGCTAGTGGCACCACTGAGGTACCTTTGAGCAAGGTACCATCCCCCACACTGCTCCCTGGTGCTGTGTTCCTGGCTGCCCACTGATTCACTTGATGAATGCATTAAATTCAGACAAGAATTTTGTGCTGCTCACACTGTGTGCTGTGGTGTGACCAGACTGGAGTTCACATTAAGTTTGAAAATAAAGTCTCAAGAAGTACCAGAAAAAGAATACAAAAAATATAAATAAATTATGTTCAAATAAAACTGAAAACATTTTAAGTTCAGTAGTAGTTTCAAAATAGCCTTTAGTCATAGCTTGATATTACAAAGACTTGATGCTGTTAAGAATAGGACATGTTTTAGTCCTTATAGCACTAGGGTTTAGAGTAAAATTAAGACACAGTAGGAGTCACTGAGTAATGATATCACGCTGCTCATAATTTGACTGCACAATTTTGATGATTTTCTAACGCCTCCGCCGCTCCTGGCCGCACTGCAGCCAGCACCTGATGGTAAGCCGTGTGTTGTGTGGGAAGCTAGTATTCATATTACCAAATACCGGCATTAACATTGTGTAATGCAGTGCCATTTTAGTGAGTGCTAGCCAGGCACCCTGTATCTCGGACCAGAAGCAGGGCATATGACGAACTCATCTAAACACTGTTCATAACTTCACAAAGGTTTATGTAATCACTGCCCGTAGTTGCAAATGTTGGCTGTGAAGGTGTGGGAAAATAATGCACGATACCACAATACCATGCACAAACAGAGCCAGACTGTGAGTCTTTCTTGGCGATGAATACTTTGCCAAAACAGTAAAATATGCATGGATATGTCACCAGAGAAAAGCAATATATTAGCATGTTTAGTGCTGTAGGTAAGTAATTCAACAGTGGCACAATTTGTATTTTTGACAATTTGTATTTTTTGCAGATCCTTTACAGCTTACAGTCAGTAACTGCTGCTTGGGTCTTGTAGTCATCACCTAATGCTAGGTCTGTAATGTAGATAAGATAATACAAGATAAGATAAGATGAGATAAGATAACCCTTTATTAGTCCCACAGGTGGGAAACTGCTTTGTGACAGCAGCAAAGTGGACGGAAGAAAAGATGTAGAAGCAGCATAAGCAAGTAAAATTATACAATAAAACTAACTGTACACAATACAAAATGTCATTTTCTTGAAATATTGTTTTTCCTTGATTTTTAAAATAAAATATCAAAAGCAATATCAGAGATTACATTTCCTTCTTCAGCTTTACCCTAAAGGGTTGAGAGCGGTATGCAGAGTTTCAGCCTCTTCCAGTAACAGTAGCATGAAAGTAACGCATGCGTGTTCTTTTCCATTCGATCCCGAGACACAGATGTATTGGTGTTTTTTTTTTTCTTCTTTTTTTTTCTATGGGCGCTTCCACATCAAAGCCCTCTGGATGCTTTTGAAACATCAGTCTGATTTCACACAAGTACACAGCCCCCACTTCTCAATCCCCGTTTTTATGAGTGGTGCAGTGAAAATTTGATGGCTCCACATGTGGAAAATGATGAAACACAGTAAGCAGGTGATGCATTTTGAAAATGCTTTTCATCTGTGCTGAGCATGGGAAATTGATGGCCAGAAGTTTTGGTTTGCATAATATGCCACAGCAATATGAAATATTTCCAAATAATTAGGAGAGAGAGGTGAGCTGTGTGATGTTATAGCTTCTTGTGATTTAGTACCTCCTAGGTTCTTGACTATGCTTCTTTTTTGTTTTCATGGCACACAGTGATTTATTGGCCTTGAAGTGTGTCCAGGCCACTCTATAAAAGTTAGTGTGAAGAAGGCCAAGAAGGATGAGAGCCTCAGATAAAGGCTCGGGCCAAAATGTCCTTGGACACAAACCAACAGCTGAGATGTTATGAACTTAACTCATACATTTAAACTACTTTTACTGACCTGCTATAATATATCTGGAATCTGTGCTTCCTTGCAATAATTCACACACCAACTTACGCAAAGCCACACTTACAAAAAGCCTGCTGCTCTTTCACAAGTCTTACACACCAACTCTAAAAGCATTGCATCATATCTTTGTTAAGCTCCGTGGCTCTTTAATCCAAATCTCTCCAGAAATGAATAGCGCCCATATTATATCAGCACAGACACCCCAAGCAGCGTAAGCCACGAATTTAACTTGGGGTAAAAACATACAGCCGACATATGACCTAAGCTAAATAGCCCTCATCAGAATATGACTTTTCAGAATGAGCGCCAATGAATGCAAATGAGATTTCAGTCGATTTGTAAACATTCAGAGTTGCTAAGGATTACCCAGGACATTTGCTCGGTTAGCCAGCAAAGCTGTGTCCCAGGAAATGTCAGCAGAAATTTCCCAGGAGAGGATCTTGACCCCCTGTGTAGTGTTACCTGTTGGAGCAGAGCTCCGTTTAACTGCTGGCGCGAAGCGTGCTTTGCATGTTGCTGGCGTTTCTGCACATGCTGAAGCAAAAGCTTGAGTGTGTGTGTGTGTGTGTGTGTGTGTGTGTGTGGAAGCTGGGAGGTTGAGTGGGCGTGTGTCAGAGCCCTGACTCAGAGCACTGCTGTCAGTCATGGATGACAGTCATAGGTTGTGACAATACACACATGTTTCAAGTGACTGGACCACTGATCGTCATTTGCAGCTGATGGAATATGGTGACACCAGCATTCAAAAAAAGTGCTTTTTGCATCAATTTCACCTTTTTTTCATTAACACTTAGAACTCGTATTAGTAAAAATCGGATTTCAACAAACGTTATCATAGTCCAAATAAGAAATATTGAAAATTAACGTAACAAAATTTTATACTATTATATTATTAACCCTTAGAACCCTGGTAGTCAACCGCATGCGGCTCTTTGCCTGGTTTCATGCGGCTCTTACGTTGATATCGAAGTTTGTTTTTGTGGGTTTTTTTATGTGCTCACTCACTAAACTGATCCGGGTGTGTGTGTCACTTGATTCACTTGAGTCAATATTGCCAAATCGACAGCTGTGAGTCAACTGAAGTGTTTGAATCGTCTTTTAAAAGAAAGTAAAATGCCTTGTGATG
>JBBJLS010000152.1:5219-29762 GCA_037577275.1 Bryconaethiops microstoma | reverse complement strand
TGCTGGAATAGAAAAGGTTCTTCCCCAAACTGTGTCCACAAAGTTGGAAGCATGGCGTTGTCCAAAATGTCTTGATAAACTGAAGTATTAAGATTGTCCTTCACTGGAAGTAAGCTCAAACCCTGAAAAACAGGTGTGTCCCAATACTTTTGTCCATGTAGCGTCTACACACTTTCGCTTGCCTGAGTCACATTTCGCGGAGCTTTTATTTTCCTGATCATTTTAAAAGAATAATACTTTTATTTCTACGTGAGTATATTGCAAGAAAAGAAATCTACCTTTTCTTTGCAGTTACATTTTAGTCATCAACATTAATTATATAGTAACTGATTCTAGGCTATACCCTCTGACATTAGACCCTTAACATATTTATTTAAGACCTTAAAAAGGGACAAATGAAGTTTAACAAAGGAACTAGGGGTGTACTGAGAAATTTTACTGAAATTCTATTAGTTGGAAATTAAGTTTAACTTTTATTTGAGTCATTATTTCAGTAATGTGACCATACCTTTGTTAAAAGTACAGGTTCAGGAATGGGTAATGTAGTATAACTAAAATCTTTTAGCATACATTGCTCTGAATATGAACCAACAGACTTTTTAAAGTGTTCAGGAAAGGTTCAGGAAAAAAAAGTTTGTGGCTCTGCAATATAAAAATAACTTTAAAAAAGTGTAATTTTCTCATCATTGCTACGACTTAGCCAAGTAAACTTTTATAGATTCACACAAACTGCAGAAGGAATGATCTAAAGGTTCAATAACCGCCGCCCCCAACCACACACACACACACACACACACACACACACACACACACACACACACACACACACAAAATATCATAGCACCCAAAACTAATAAAACAAAACTACGAAGAACCCACATGACCAATTTTAAAGTTGAATTACAACACACAATCTACAAATGTGCATTTATTCAATTTCGATTCTAGTTCATTTATACAAATCAGAATTAAGATTGTCTTAAAAACAGGTTATTTATCAAGATGACATGACAAAAGTGCTAGCTTGGCATCATTTGTTGCCTGATATATATATGCGGTTCAGAGCTGATATAGTGTCATCCAGAAGGAGCCTGAAGATCTCCTCCGCCAGTCGTGTTTTCACAGTAATCTGGTCAGTAGAGTAATCCACCCACTGGATCTCCTCACTGTGAAGCTCCTGAATCTAGAAAAAGATCAAATGCAAACATGAGATATTACACTAAAGAGAATACAACCTATAAAAGGCCAATGCTACCCACTCTTGTTCATTTAAAGGTTTTAGCATGAAAATCTTTGTACTAACCAAGATGTAGTCCACCTGGTCCCTCTTAGCATACCAGTACTTGCACAGTGTTTGCAGGATCTCTGTCATTTGTTGATCAGTGCGCTCCAAATTAAGCACTTTCTGAGCTTCTCTTCTAACTGCAGCCTAGATGAGAATAAAGATTTGCACAAATGCTTGACATTTAACTTTATTTACGGCCTACGCACAGTAATCGTTGAACATCAGTGTAATGATTTCGGCTCCACAATCACACACTGATGTTTAGAAACTGTTTTTTAACGTCTTTGAAGGGGGTTATCTCACATGCAGGAGGAAAACCACAAAAGATGACTGGATATTCTGAGACAATACGAGATGCCACACTGCTCCTCAAGTGATTTAAGTGGTTTGGGGTGGAGGAAATTTGTGGCCGGGATGACTGGATTTAAATCCCATTGAGAACTCTTAGGAAGATGTTGGTGAATGTGTGGAGAAGAGAAATGGATCCACGATGTGAACAGCAGTGAAGAACAAGTGGATAGCATTTCGTTCGGATTGTTTAGTAATGGTGCTTTGTGAGGTGGACAGAATGTAATGAGTGAAAGCAAAAGACTGCTTTAGTACTGGTTTTAAAGTGGGGTTTGGTGTGAAATAGTACATTTTAAGGGTTGCAATGTCTACTGTTTAAACTGTTAATCTCCAAATTACCAAAACAATGGACATGAGCCAGCTTATGCATAACATTTTAGTGTTATAACTTTCTGTGTGGTAGCTTTTAGAAGGATTAAAGCCTTCACATGTCTGGCTCCTATTACTACAGTGTACATTTACGACCAATAAGGACCAATAAGTTTCTCTACAACATTTCAAATAAAACCAATGTAAATTACTTTGCTTACATCTTAATTTCATTTTGCAGAAACATTTAAACATCAGTTGAATTCCCCTGTAAATGTCACTGGGCAACCCAGGACTAAGCCTAGTCTTGGGCCAAATTGCAAACCTGATGGTGAAACACAACTGGAAATTATATTTAAGTCTAGGCTTATGCTTTACTTGGGTCTGCAAAACAGGCCCTAAATGACATGGAACAGCAGTCAGGTCAGTAATAAACAGTGTGAGGTAGTCACGAAGGTTGGAAAAGTGCCTAAGAATACTGGTTAACATTACAAAATATTTTTGGTTGCTGTGGTATAGTGGTGGTATAATGGTGCTATGGTTATTCGGAGAAAGAAGCCTCTCAGGGTACGATGACCTCCTCTTTCTTATTCTCTCTCCTGATCAAGTAATGTGACCAAATCCAATCCTGCCACTTTTACTGAAGGGTACAACTAATTCTGAAATTTTATCCGGATTGCTGTATTCCGACATGCAATAATGGACTCGTTACAGAGTGCAATTCCAAACCACTATTTGTGTAAACTACTCCAGCATTAATTTTATTTCTTTATCTATAGTATTTATATCTTCCTCTCCTACTGACCCCGGCATTTTATGAACATAGCATAGTGCCCTGGTGGCCAACCATCGGCTCTTTGCCTGGTTTCATGCGGCTTTTACGCTGATATCGAAGTTTGTGTTTTTTTTAATGTGCCTGTTCGCTTCGCTTGAGTTCAATACTAGAGCTGTAATACTCGGATCCTTTCTCGGATTCGGCTCCCTCTGAGTCACTCACTAAACTGATCCGGGTGTGGGAGTCACTTGAGTCACTTGAGTCAGTGTTGCCAAATCGACAGCTGTGAGTCAACTGATGTGTTTGAATCGTCTTTTAAAAGAAAGTAGAATGCCTTGTGATGAGAATGAATCACTTTCTAATAAAACAAAACAATAAGACAAGGCGATTCATCTGTAATTGACCGGTGGATTCACTCATTCACTCATTCTGTGTGTCCCACTCGTGTGAGTGATAAACCCGCTCTCTGAGCGATCCAGATTCGGCTGCAGGGCCATTTTCGGCTCTGACTAACACAAGGAGTTCATTGGCAGGATTCAACTTTGCAGGACGTTTGTAGGATTGTAGGTTTGTAGGATATACCTCATTTTAAGTGTGGTGGTGCAAAGAAACTGCAAAGTTATGCGACTTTTATGGTAGTAATTTGGTGTTTTAATTATTATAAGATGTATTTATGTAACGGAGTTTACAATTTAGACATGGTGTAGTTAGGACTCAAAGGATTCGGTTCAATGGAGACTTCAGATTCTAGACTCATGTTTTATTTATTGGATCCGGGTGATTCACCCGAGTGAGTCATGAATCACACAGTTCTATTCAATACGGTATTTTCGACAAATGCGCATGTGCGTGAGATGAAAATACCGCGAAGTTTCCCAGTAGGGGCAAGAACATTTAAGTCCATGTGTATGATGTGGCTCATTGAGGTAACACAGTGAAAATGTGGCTCTTGGTCTCTGACTGGTTGGCCACCCCTTCCTTAATCTGATTCAACAAATAAAAACAGTGTAAAACAGTCTAAAACCGGTGTTTGCTCTCCTGCACACTCAGTGTTTGCAGCCCTTTCACTTGCCGCACCGCCGCTCGACCACTCTCCGAACCCCCTGTCTATTCTGAGACTATTCTGAAAGTTCTCCCAGGTTCAAAAATCTTTTGATTTTTCTGTCTGTTTCTAAGACCTAAAGTAAAAGAAATTTGGGCATTTTTGTTCTTTATGTTCATTTGCGTGTGTAAAACCATTAAAAAAAACAGTAGTGGTTATTAATACATAATACGCCGGCACAGATCCATGCTGCTTGGGTTCTAAGGGTTAAAAGCATTGCCGTTTTTTTGTACTCTCATATACAGATGGCTGGTTGGGGTAGCATGTCACAAAACAAGCTTGAATCTATCAAACTAAACCCTGATTAAACAATAGGTGTGGTAGACACTTTTAGCTAAAGAACATGTGTGCGCTAATCATGGATGCCAGAAACGTTATATTAAAAATGATTTGTTTTGTCCCCTCACTTATTCATCCAGATATTTGTATGACGAAAAGAGGTGCTAGGGTGGTATTGGCCTAGTGGGTAAAATACTTGCCTGCAGAGGTGGACAAAGTACTCACATTCATTACTTAAGTGAAAGTACAGGTACCACTGGTCAAATGTTACTCCAATACAAGTGAAAGTCATACAGTCAATTTTTTAACTTAAGTTAAAGTTCAGAAGCATTTGCTTTTAAAAATACTTAAGTATTAAAAGAACATTTTCTTGTAAAAGTACATTTTCCTGTACATTTTCAACACATACAACACCTAATGCCTCTGACTGGCTTGTAGAACCTCTAGAATAAGGAACTGGTCAAATGTTACAGAATGACAAACAACACAAGCTGATGAAGAAAGCAAGCCATTTCTTTATTTTTAATTGTAACTCCACACAACCGCCACGAAACAGCATGGTAGGTGTTCTGACACAATGTACCATGTACGTGTATGTAATGTGCATCTTAATCAAGTTGCAGGCAAAAAATTAGCAGGCAAAAAAAGAACATGAAGAAGAAGAGAGTGAAATATAGCCTTGCATGAGGACGTATACCCACACACACAGACACACAAATGGACTAATTACATGTCCTGTCTGTATTCTACACCAGTGCGTGTGTTTTGAGTTATGGAAGCTCTGCTTTTTAGTCAATAGATGAGAGAGTGTGCGTGAGAGAGTGTGCGTGAGAGTGTGCGTAAGAGTGTGCGCGTGAGAGAGTGCGCTCGAGAGAGTGTGCGTAAGAGAGAGCGTGAGAGAGTGTGCGTGAGAGAGTGCGCTCGAGAGAGTGTGCGTAAGAGAGAGCGTGAGAGAGTGTGCGTGAGAGAGCGTGTGAGAGCGTGATTGTGAGAGAGTGTACGTGAGAGCACCTGCCCCCGCAACAATAACATTTGACTATTAATCACAATTTTGCATCAGTCACATGATGACCATTAACCAATTGTCACCCTTGACGGCTGAGCGCGCTGGTTACGAGCGGGGGACGAGCTCGCAAAGAGCACGCGCATTTATTGCCGTTGGGAAACACACAAATTAACTGGGAGACGCAGACTGATGCAACAAAAACCTGTAAGTATGGTGCTAACGTAGGTAATGTTGCTGTTTGGATGGTGTACTGTCCAGCACATTGTCCAGTGATATGACAAAGCAAACTATGCTAACTATTCACTCACTTAATGTTCTGTGCATCAACAGTAGCATCAAACAGTCAGTAAATGTATGAACATTGCTCTATAATGAATAATTGTTATGCAATGAATGATATTATATTAATAACACTATATTTGTATATTAATCCCTACGGTTTGGTAAATATTTCTCAGTCAAACTATTATACAAATAAAGTTTGTATTTCCGTCAATACGCAGCATGCCAAATCTAGTAGCAGAGTGTTATCAGGGTAGTTGGGTTAGGGCTGTGTTTGGGATGGTTAGAGGATATGAAGGCATTTCTAATTTGCATATTTATTTTCACAACAAAACATTTAAGTGTAAATGTGTGGAGATGAACCTTGTAATGTCTTGAGCATACAAGGTATACATAAACTTACCAATTTATGACTTTAAATGATTATTTTCATTGGTTTAAAGTCCATCTTTATGAGCTTTTGGTTTCTCAGAAAGATTACTAAACTGCTCTTTTACAAGGAGCCCTAAGATCTGTCGATGCACTAGAAATATACTGATGTGGGAAAAAAAGTTTATGATAAGCACTGAGTCAGATTTCTGCAACCACCTCCCCTGAGTACTGACACCTGTTCCCCTGTATTACTTTTATTATATTGTGTATATATAATTCCTGGCTTGGTTTGTTTTGTTGCCACCACAACAGTCTTTATTTCTGAGCCTTCCACTGTGTCCCTGGGTTTGTCCCATTATGTGAAAGCTGCAATTTTCTTTTAAATGAACCTCGGTGTAGTGTCTCTCGCAAATCTTCCGAGCGCTGCACGAACTAGGCGCGAAAAATCGTTGTGTCTTACATTTACAACAAACCAATTGCTTATTTGGGCAGATTTACAGAGGCCGACATCATTTCTGCAGCTTCTGGTAGGTATACTTCCCAAATTAAAATGGTTCTGGTGGTCTTAACTGACTATGGGGTGCTCTTCTGTTGACAAAAGCATGGGATAGAGAGACAGAGAGAGACTTGTCCTTTATTTTCTGTGGACATTTGAACCTGTGGGTTGTACAGTGGCAGAGCCACCTGTGCCCTACTGTGTTTGTCAGCTTAACAGAGAAGCTGTCACCAAGCCTGTGACCTGAGGTGCCTTCTGCCAGGCCAAGCTGCAAGAGGCCACTGTCTTCTCACTCTACCACTGGCATCCATCATAAGCACATTTTTAACATAAACAGGACCTAAAAATAACATTTCATTACAAAGAGTCAATATCCTTCATTATTCTTGTATTTTATTGTTATGCCTGAGGTCACTTTATGATGTATGTCAAGGTTTATATAACAAAAACGGCTTGAATTCATTTTTACATTACCAACCTCTTTTTTATCCCTTAGAAATAAACAGGGTGGCACTGTAGTGTTGTGTTACTGTGCCTATAACAGAACATTATATCTTCTGCAGAAGGGAAAATATCATTCATAACTTTCAATTGAAGTCAGTTTAAAAAGTAATTTTGGGACATTTATATTGATCCATAAATCATGAATTTTTCACACCATGTAAACTAGCTGGCAGTTCCAAATATTTTTTTTTGTTTCAAACTGTACAAATGGAGATATGAGGTTTTGCTTCAGACAGCTGTGTCATGTAAACAGACTGATTTTGATTGACTGCCTCATTCAGAAAACAGACTAGGCTGAAACACTCTGTGTTTTGAATCTGTTGAATAAAATAGTTGTGCATGATATGGGCCCTTTAACATTTTGTTCATGGTGCTTTTCCAAGCCCTGAGCGCAAATGTACTCAAACTGTATATTCAGTGTGTTTTGAAGCCAGCGCACCCTAAGCATTTTGGGACTGTGCTGCTGAAAGTTGAATATGCAGATATATGAAATTCGATTTTTGTTACATCACAAAGACAGTGCATATCATGCTTTAAATGTTTCCACATTCCATCTAAAATTAGCAGCACATAATATGGGCCCTTTAATGTTTTGTTCATGGTGCTTGTTCTAGGTGCAACTGTACTCAAACTCTATCCCAGTTTCATTTCAGTGTTTGTAGATGACAACATACACTAAGCATTTTTGCTGACTTGTAAAATGAATCTGTGTGATCAGATTTTTTTTTATGCATGAGACGTCACATAGGTATTACAAAATAAAAATTGAAGTGTTTCACTGGCTGGCCCACTTACGCAAGTGTGTGAGAGAGGGCTTGCACTCTGCTGACGATCGGTTTGACGTTCAGAATTTGCTCTAGATGCTGTACAAATTGTATTTAAGTTGAAGTGACCTCACTCGGGTCCATATTTGGATGGAGGCGAGGTGACCGTGGCGTGTCCAGCCGTGGGCCAAAACTCAAAAAATCATGCTTCATGACTCGCTCCTCTCTCTCCATCTGGGAGTAAATGACGTAGCCCAACCTGAGTCAATCCGCAGCCTCCATTAATCCGCTCAAACGGCGCGAGCTGCTGCCTCACCTCCACTGACACGCTCGAGAGGACGCGCCACGGCACCATCGCACCGGGAGTCTTCTTACTTCATTATCTCACAAGTTCGGATTTTTTTCTATCGTCTAATGGTGCTGAATTGGTCTCTCTCTAGACCTGTAGCGTTGAACGACGGTTGCTGAGTGTTTAACGGCTGTTGAACGGCTATTAAACACTTGGCACTTGCTGCGCGTTGAGCTGAAGCTTCTCCAACTGGTGGCTTTTTCTTCTCCCATCTCTAAAGAACTTCTCCAGACGTCCGAAGTTCATGGAATTTAGGTGTTTTTTTGTTTGGTCCTGTTTACAGCAGGAAACCAACATGCTTTTTTTTATTTTTTGACTTTTTGGTGCTTTGCTCCGTACTGGTTTGGGGTATAAACCATAAAACGCCCCCGGTTTGAGTTCTTTGTGTTCTGTTCGTGCAGTCGTTATGATACCTCTGGCTGTCGGGCTCCTGTGCGTGTGCGCGCTGGGTACCGGCCGGGTGGCGCGTGCCGGCGCACAGGAGAAGGGGAGCCGCTTCGTGTGCACGGCGGTGCCCGCGGGTACGGACCTCAGCTGTCCCGTGGAGACCACCAACCGCGTGCAGAGCGCCAGCCCGCAGGAGGACGAGTTCAGGAGCACCATCATCCAGCTGCGCGAGACTGTCCTGCAGCAGAAGGAGACCATCGTGAGCCAGCAGGGCACCATCAAGGAGCTGAACGCCAAACTCTCGCGCTGCGAGGCGTCCGCCCAGGACAGCAGGGCGAGGGGGGGCGCGCGCAGGAAGGACTACGGCAAAAACACGATGGGGGACCTGCCGCGAGACCCCACCGAGACCATCGAGCAGCTGGGGAAGACCATGCAGAGTCTGAAGGACCGGCTGGAGAACTTGGAGGTGAGGATGCTTGGACCTGAGTGCTTGTTTTAACGTTTTCATAAATTCACATTGCAACTCTGCAGCCCCAAGAAAGAAACGTTGATGAAAACTCTTAAATCTTGCCTCCTTTCCTAATGCATTTTCTTGCATTGCTCTTACATAAAGATTTAGCACTTAGTACTGTCCTATGGTTCTCACACTGTCCTGAAACTTCAATGTTTCCTCATATTGTAAGTCACTTTGGGTAAAAGTATCTGCCATATAAATGTAGTGTAATGTAATGTAGTGTAATGTCTAATGTGTAACAAAGTAAGTCCCCTCTGGGCACCCCCTGTCACATGCACACACATACATACATTATACATTATACACATTACATTATAGCTTTGTAGGGGTTTCCCCATTGTCCTGATTTTCTGGCTGGGCATCACTATGGCTGACCCCAAGTCCTGCTATTCATAACTGTAAAGAAAAGCTCTCTTACTTTCCAATGTGGAAGCTACGTTTGTGTGTGAAACTGTTTTTCCTATCCAGGGCTAAGATATATGTATTTTGTGTTGGTTCTTAGAAAGACAATAAAAGAAACCACACATATTCACACACTCAGAATTGTGTTGTATGTGACTCATCACATCTGTCTCTGCTACCCCAAGCGTAAAGAACATTGTGGCACTGTTTTGATGCAGTGATCAATATTTATGTATACATCCATGTGCTACAGTCAGCAGAGTCATAAAGGCTGATTCAGTTTTTTTTCTCCTGCAGCAGCAGCAGCTGCGTGCCAACGTGTCAGGTGCGGCGTTCCCCAACGACTTGCGCGACTTGCTGAAACGGCGACTTGGTGACTTGGAGAGCCAGCTCCTGAGGAGGGTGACAGAGCTGGAGGAAGAAAAGAGTCAGCTGTACAATGAGACGGCGGCCCACCGCCAGCGCACAGAGAACACCCTGAACTCCCTACTGGAGAGGATCACCGAGCTGGAGAGAAGTATGCCATGCTAGCCTCTTAGCTTACAAATAGAACTGAAGGAATAGACAAAGCACACTAACCCAAACACCAGCCCACACCTGTATGGGCCTCTTTGGACAATCTAGAATGTTGTCCCGGGCTCACTCTGGTTCATGTGCTTGTTTTTGTTTTTTTTTAAATATTAATTAAAACGTTGGTGTTCATGTTGGTGTGCTCTAGAAATTGAGTTTTAGATGTTGATATTGATACAAAATATCCACTCCTACTTTACTCATTTTCTTTCTATATGATCTCTGGAAGCTCTCGTTATTTCTGTGACATGTTTTAAGGCAAGCCTCAACCGAAGCTGTGCAAGGTTATAGTGGATGTAAGGATTTTTGGTGGCGCTAAAAACATATAAAATAACTTATTTCCAGGCAGCTGTTCACCTTTCCCTACTGCTTCAGCTGGGAGACATGTAGCGTCTGGCCTTGTTGGGCGAGGTGTTTATCCGTGACCCATCTGGCATCACGAGACAGTCTCATTTCCATTTTCAGCATTGAGAACAGGGTCAATGGTCCAAACAGGACCAATTTACTAATGGCAACTAGTGATCAGATTTGACCCAGTAACATCTGTATCGCAGTTTACTGACAAGCCAAGACTATAATTTCATCGTGACATTAGCCACAGGGCAATTGGACTGTGAAAGTGAAATGAGTCTGGTTATTATATGCTGAAATTGAATTTATTCTGTGTTTTGATCTGACAGGTAACAGTGCATTCAAATCTCCAGAGGACTTCAAGATATCTCTGCCCCTGCGCACAAACTACCTGTACGGCCGTATCAAGAAGAGTCTACCAGAGATGTACGCTTTTACTGTGTGCATGTGGCTCAAATCTACTGCCAGTCCTGGCATTGGAACTCCGTTCTCATATGGTGTCCCTGGGCAGGCCAATGAGATTGTGCTGATAGAATGGGGCAACAACCCCATTGAGCTACTTGTCAATGATAAGGTGAGTTATTAATTAACCTTGTGTTCAGAGCTATTCCACATGTTGGTATTTATTTGACTTGTAATGTCCCTGTGTAGGCTTGAAGGATGTATGATTAACATCTAAATGTGGTCCCTATTGTACTCTAGTTAGCTCCAGCTGATGGTCTGCAACTAGGGCCTAGAATATGGTCGTGCAATATTATTATACGATACACATAATATGATACTATACAAGCATCACAGTATGACCCAAAGTATAACCGTACGCTCAGTTCGCAAGTTTGTTTTAATACACGATGGTCGTGATTCAATATTCTCATGCTGTTTTGAGAAACATTTAAATGAGAAACACGACTAGTCAGTGGTATTAACTATTAATGAAACCAAAGCTGGGAAGTGTGGTGAGGAGTGTGGCATATGTTTAAGTCTCAGTTTATTTTTTCAAACAAACACACATTTCAAACATATTTCAAACATATTCTCCTTCATCATAATTACATAACACAGTTCATTTTTCTGTTTGAAAAAAGGAGTAGGTAGAAGTAAAGACTTATTTGGCCTTACCCTTTCATATAATGTACCACTTACTTAAAAGAAAACAAAATATGTGATGAACGTGCTGATGGTTTGCACTGTTGGTGTTCAGACATTAGATATAATCTATTGAATGTCCATTCTTCACATTTCACCTCACATCTTCACGATGCATGCTGACATTCACATTATTATGTGAAGAATGTTGGGATGCTTTGATACCCCAAGATAGTAAAAATTGACAGAACGGCAGATGTTAAAAGTTTTGACTGCATTAAGAATGAATGATGAAATGAGGTTGAATAATTTATTATCATCTTTAATTAAGGCATGTAAGAACTATATTATGTATATATCATGGTGGTTTACTCTAGGGTGCTGGTCAGAGCACAAAGAGAAAGAAGACTGAACTTTTCCCTTTTAATCACAGGCAGGAGGCGCACATAGGTCTTGGTGACATAGCCAGTCACTGTAAAATCAGTGATGTTAGGGAACATTTTGCTGTTACCTAACCAGAGCCACAAAACAGTTGTGGTAATATAATCCACTTTACATTTAACACCTCTACACCATGAAACAGCACAACAGATATGTAACAATGTAGCAAGCTCTAATCACAGAAGGTAATAAACTTACAATTATTAAATAATCTTACAATTCACTAGTATATAACTGAGCTGAAAGGTACACAACATGCATTAGCATCCATTAGTAAAGGATACTCACTGTGTTAATGAGCACAAAAGCAATGGATAAACGTACTCTTTCCCAAAATATGATTACAAAAAATGTAATCATATTCTGCAACACAGCAGTTTATACAAAAAGTAATAAATAAAAACTAATTCCACACATTTGCTACTTCCCATATGTTATAAATGTACTTCTCTTGATGGCAGTTTCTTTTCCACAGGTCCATAGACACACCATGTAAAAGTACATTAAAATAAATATGGATACAACATTTATCGCACTAACACATATTGATACTAGCCTGTCCACAATACTTCACTTTTTCACAGTATACTATATTGTTTTTAATTAATTATTTTTTTAAAACACAGCTCCACCTGTTCTTGCAGCTGCCCAGTGCTGGTTTCTTTGGGCAAAATTGTGATCTAAAGATGTGGTTGTTCCAGATGTTAATTAGGTCCCTTGCCATTTATTTCCAATGGGGTTTGCCACTTGTGCTTTGAAATGTCTTGCGATTTGCTACTCATCATAGCATCATATCAGCTAAGCTGGCTTGCCTGGTTTTGTGCAGTGCATGTTTACTTCCGACCGTGCCAGAAAATTAGAACAAGCATACGTCATAACTACCGTCACTTGTCTTAGTAGCGTTCGGACGAAGGCCTCATCAATTAGATATTAAACACAAATATAATGATATGGTTACAGTTAAAAACTAATGGTCACTGGAAAAGGCACTGAAATGTAGTCTCACCCTGTGAGTGTCCCCTTGTTTGAAAAACATGCTTTTCTGTAATGGTTGAGCTTAATCTCCACATTTTAAGTAGATTTTATTTTAAGCGACGGAAATCACTTTTTACTCTGACTGTGGTCTCTCATTTATAAATGTTTCTTTCAATTCAACTCCCATTTGAATTTAAAAATGGACACAAGCTGAACCAAGTGGGGGCAGAGTTATGTAAAGCTTTTAGAAGCAAGAAAAGGTGACTAACTTTTTTGGCCAGTGTGTTATGATCTCCTAGTACTTCTTTACCATGAAAATCTACCACCTGCTTTAAGTTTCTTTATGAGAAACTCAATAGTGCAGTTTCTAAAGCTCCTTTGCTACAGAGTGTGGAAATCATTTGATATCTGTGTCTCTGGCTCCTGTTGAACATAACCTAAGGGTATGGAGAGAGTGGGAGAGAGAACTAAGAGAGAGAGTTTGGCTGCCTGACTAATTCCCATGATACCTCTCCTGAGCTGTGTCAATTTGGCATCTGGCTTATTGAGAGAGGCAGCTTGCCCTACAGCTCACTGCTACAGCATGCATTATACATGTGAGTTTGGGTGTCTGTGTGTGTTTCCGGGGTTTGTGTGTGTGTGTGTGTGTGTGTGTGTGTGTGTGTGTGTGTATGTGAGTGTGTGTTTTTTTGGGGTTAAATAAGAGAGAAAAGGAAATAGATGCTGTCGTGCTGAATCTGATTACCTGTCAAGTCCATCTTCAGAACTTTTTCTTTCCTCCATTGCATGCTGCACTAATTCTGAACACACTATTCTACCTCACTTCACTATTTTTATTTTACTACATTGAATTTTCTAAATGTGTCCTTATGTGGATTCCGAGTACGAAGTGGCTACTTTATTGACATATAGTTCAGTGGAAAGAATCTACAGATGATGATGGCAGACCTTGAATTAGGTCATCAATCATTCCTGCATATGGGTTAATTTTATAGTCACAACAATGGATATGCTTCTTGTAGATTGTGCCTTGCAGTTTGTATTGATGTCTTATTGTGATATGATCTTGCCCTGATCCATCTCTGGACATTTTGTCTATTACAGATCTGAAAGCATATCTGGCTGGCCGTGTGTGTGTGTGTGTATGTTTGGTAGTGTGATGATTTAGATTTATTATACAACTTTCAGGTTTTTACACTACACCTGACACTGTCTTATGGAACACCAGAACGATAATACATTTGTTTCAAATATAAGACTGTTTTTACATAAAGTAACAGCTCACAGCATGTGGGTTGATTCCTCACAGCCTTGTATGTTTCTTGGATCACAGTGTCAGAGCACTATTGAAGTCATACACTGTGTGTTCTATGTGTAATGTATGAAGAAACAATAGAACAACTTGTTCTACCAAGACATTCAACAGATCACCGGCGTAGGATGGTATGGCTTTGTTTAGTTTAGCATCACATAGATACAACAACAAAAATCCTGGCGTAAACCAAGTAAACAGTCTTTTTTCAGGCAATCTCATGTGTTGTCTTCCAGATACTCTACACTGCGCTGTACTTTTAATCTTTACAAGTTCATTGACCCTGCATCTCTTTAAGGTGCCCTGTTGCATATTTTCCTGACGCCATATGTTATTGTAATGTCATGTATGTATTTACCACTAAATGTTTTTCCTTGTGTACATATTCACCAGCTCTCCTCAGTACAATCATGTGTACAGTGTATACTCACAATCTAATCTCCACAGGTAGCTCAGTTGCCTCTGTCTGTGAGTGATGGCCGATGGCATCACATCTGCATCACCTGGACAACCAGAGACGGCTTCTGGGAGGCCTATCAGGATGGAGAGAGGCTAGGCACTGGGGAGAACCTGGCCCCATGGCACCCAATTAAACCTGGAGGAGTGATTATACTAGGTCAAGAACAGGTAAGAGTCAAAGCGAGACGTAACACCTCCCTTAAGGCCGACAGGAAGAAAATAGAGCAAGTCTTCACACGCGATGAATAGAAGACATCATCTTTATTTACAAAACACCTTGTCTTTGAGCTTTTACACCACGTGGAATGAGCAGAGAGTGATTTATGACTCCTGAGGGATGTTGTGCAGCCATAGTTCACTGAACCTAACTAAATTGTTACTTGCCCAAATGGTTGTTGTTTTACACTGAAAACAAAAAGTTGGACATAGAGTTGGCCTTTTTTATGCTAATTTCAAAATTAATATATTTAGGGCTCCAGGCAACAAAGATATTAAAAAGCTTGTGTTTTTATTTGGATTTTAATTTCCTTTCTTCTCGCACAGGTAATCGAGCAGCTTGATTTGACCCTGTGTTCTCCACATTAAAATGAACTTGGCAATGTTTCCTTATGCAAATGGGTGCTACAGTAGTAATTGTATATTTCAAATGAGTTGACAGAATGGTGCATGAACTCATTGCAGCCTACAAAAAGAAATTCTCTCACAAATCTTTGGGCTTCTCTGAGTCCGGTTGTGGTTCAGTGGTAAAGTGTTCGTCCGAAAATCAGAAGGATCCTCATTCAAAAAGTGATCGCTGGCTATATATTGGTGTTCTTTATTTGAAAGCGTGACATTTATTTGTGCCATTCATGGTTAAAAGCCAGATCAAGTGTGAACAGAGGCTGCAGACATTCAGTGTTAATTATGTGCACGATGACCTATTTTCTCTGTTTCCTTCTCACCAGGACATTGTCGGAGGGAGGTTTGACGCTACGCAAGCTTTTGTGGGAGAACTCAGCCACTTCAACATGTGGGATAGGGTTTTGCGACCTATAGACATTTCTGGCATGGCCAACTGCTCGGCCTACATGCCCGGCAATGTTGTGCCCTGGATAGATGAAAACGTAGAGGTGTTCGGAGGAGCCACAAAAGCCGCCCTGGAGATTTGCGAGGACCGTCTTTTTGACTCGTAAGATCAAGCTTGCCTGTTTCGGATTCGTTATTATTTTTCTGAGGTTAAAAAAAATAATAAACTCGTCATGCTGCTTTTGGACTGTCATGGAAGGACACGGTCATGTGATGAACCAGTATTCACTGTGCTTACACACATACTCTCTGGCTGATGTTCTTCTTCTTTTCACCGTTTCTGTTGTCGTTTAAGGTTTTAATGTCAGCAAGATCAACGATTGAAGTAATCGCGATATGTTTTGAAAAACAAAATGAATGAAGAAAACCTCAGTCTGCACATTCAAGGTTAAAAATACTTGAATACTCCTGGTTTAATCCAAGCTTCAGTCTCTTGTTGATGTTAGGTATGCTTTTGTGTTGCACATGTTCTTCAGAATTCTGTCTTCACTCTATAAGCTTTAAGAACAGCGTGGATTGAATTGTGGAGTCCAGACTGCAAGAAGGTTTACATTACAGTTAGTTGTGAGTCACAGTACACACACTGAAAGAAGCATCTTAATCACATTCAGCGAATGGACTGAACCTAAAATAGGGCTTCAGCGCAAAGACTGGGCATTCTTTAATGTGCAATAGAACAAGTCAATTTAAACGTGTGTCTGTGTGTCTGCGTGTGTGGGTGTGTGCGCACGCGCCCTTGCGTGTAGATGTTTAGGAGATTAGTCGAAGCAAATGTTGACATTCTTGCAAATCTACTCTAATACTGCTCCCTCTTGAGCAGCTGCCATCTCTAGCAGATTTGCCACCCAGCCCGTGAGGTTAAAGGCAAAGCAGCCAAGCTGCCAAGGACTGGCCTACAACTTGCATTGGCTCACGTCAGTGAGAAGCAACTGGAAGGAGGGAGACCTTGAAGGCATCCACTTTGTTTGGCTTAAGAGACCATTGAAAGAATGTTTAATCCTCATTCGTCTTGTTAAGTACTAGCTTTATAAATAATAGACTGGCGCTGCTGAATTTTTTTTTGATGCACTTTTGCAAATGCGTTTTTTTGTTTTTTTTTGTCATGGGCAGGCGAAATGACCCTGACTTTAATTATATTACGTGTGTGTAGGCTACCAAAAGATTGCATTAAGAATATGTGTTTAATGATGCATGTATATAATCAGAGTTTCTATTTCAGGACCTGTTAAGACCCTAGCACAAAGCACTGAAAAAAATGAATAAGCTTCATCTGTAAGGGTGTGAAAGAAGTATTGATGGGTACTAATGATGAAGCTGACACTACTCTCTTTCTCTAAAAGTGTGACGACAGCAAGATTGAATGCATTATCCTCCTGCCGTCCGACAGGAGCCTGCGTTATTTTTGTACAGAACCACTTAGCATTTTAGAAGAACTTGATTGAACATGTACATTAGTGTAAAGCCGTGCAATATCTACATTATATGGAATTTTTATGTAAACCAAGCTTTCAGTGCTGTTTTGTATGTTTTCATGCCCAAAAACACCACTATGCCTGTCAGTCTCGTTTTGTTCAGCAGCATTAAAGAGGTTGGAAGGAGGAAGGTTTCATTAGTGTGGAGTGGAAAAGTGAGATCAAAGTTCTAAGTGCTATTCTTAAATACACAGTACCCACTAATTAGCAGTAATTGTTTCCCTTGTTGCCACTTACTGGTAGGTGTCCTTTATGAATGAGATTATACTGAGATGAAGTTTACTGGTATTTTTTTATTTCTTTGTTTTTTTCAGCCCCCTTTAAGGCTGTCGCGATTATGCGATAAAGTGGCATGATTAAGAAATAATTAACACTGACGTTCTTGATTAATCAGCTTAGTGACTACTTTGCCATTTGAAGGATAAACATGGTCTCAAACACAGCTTCATAATCAGGCCTGCAGGTCTGAACATTCTCCACATTGGAGAACTAAAAACTCATGAATATGAAAGCAAATCCAAAATAAAAGAAAATTTAAAGGAAATTATTTGAATCAAAATGAAAAGAAAATCGACACCAGCAGAATCTTTCTAGTGCTCCATGAAATTACACATTTTGTGTATATGAAGTCAAATATTTGCTGTTCAAAAATGTGCATGACTACTCAATTAATCACCAAAATCGCTAAATCACTTTTTTAATAATATAGTGGCAGACCTAATTTCAATACGTGGTAATGTACCTAATGAATTTACATTTACATTCAGTCTGCTTTCTCTTCTGGCAGACTTAAACCTGCATTCATGACTTTTTGCATTTGTTTTGATGGTAAAAAATGGCACAGATATAATGGATGGTCTATCATTCCACAAAACAAGGCTTTTTTCCCATTGTATTTGGTTGTCAGATTTTAATTTGTCATTTAATAATGTGAAATTCTAATTTTTTACACATTTTATTTATTTTATTTATTTTTTACTGTTTTTATTTGGTCTGTTGGTTATGTTTTAAGCTGTCTTTATGCCATTTGAATATTTTCAACCCCTTTATGCACTGTAAATGCTCGGCTACGTTGCAAATGAGGGTTACCTTCAACGTGTTTCCAAGTGGAATAATGGTTGATTGAAGGCTCTGTACACAGCGATAACTTTTAATCCAGCTATAATCGCAATAGAATTTCACCTGTTTTGTTTACAAATCTGTTACTGACCAAATGTCCAAAACTGAACTTCTGAAATTATTTTTACCAGCTCTAAAATAGAGATCATGGCTATTGAATCCCACCATGCCTTTATGTTGACAACTGCAATGTTTAAATGTTAATGGCGTTCTAGACTGGCACTGGTATGGCATCACTGATTACTTAATGTGCGTTGATTTTCAAATTCAAATGCTCTGTTGTCACTGTGTGCTCACAGTGGAGTGAAAAAGTTTGTGAATGTTTCGTGTATTAATATCCATTCTGATCAAATGTCTGAATTTTTGCTCAAAAAAAAAACTGAATGGCCTTTTCGAAGCACGAATCGTGCTTTTTTTGTTTGTCAAGGACATCTTTAAATATAACCAATTAGTCTGCAGAGGATGGGGAAGGAAAATGAGTGGAACAAAAACACTTTCTATTTCGAATCATTCCCTCTTTCCTCATATGGATCAACATGTACAGCTCAATGTGGAGGTGTTGAATATCTTTTTACACCCAATAAATGATTCTGAAAAGAGTAAAAATGTTTTATTTGACTATGAATGTGTCACACATACATGTTTTCGGAGTTCAGTATGTATTGGAGAAATCGTTAGAAATGTCGTCAACACTCTGTCGGACCCTTGTGGATATAAAAAGGATATTTGATCTGCTGTTGAGCTTTCCAGACTCCAGACATTTTTAATCTCCCTATGATGTCCAATAGGTCACTACTCAGATTACGTAAGAGATGATTGGAGGGTTTTTTTCCCAAGTAAACTTTTTTTGGTTGTTTTTGATTCATGCATTTTACAGCATAACAAATTACTGATTTCACTACAGAAGCCTGGATTCGACATAAATAGCAATGTTTCCACATCTCCTGTTGTGGATTAAAATGTTACCAGTAGTGCAAAATCCTCTGATTGGCAAGACTCCATGTACAAAAAAATCAAAATCACTGGATTATGAGCAGTTTAGTTCTTTTAAGTACCCATTTTATACTCTTTTGAAGCTTCATCCTGTAATTTTCATCGTTATGCTTGTTCCTGTCATGAATTCATTGCTTGTTTTCCCCTTAGGCCTTGCATTAATTGATTTGTCACTTGAGACCCATTCATGTCAATTAGCAGAGGACAATAAAAATGCTTTGACAAGCAATTATTCCAGATGTAAGCAGGGTCAGGTATAGCCGGCCCAAATGAGAACTTTTTTATTGGAGTATATTTTTAGTCATTGCTGCTTTACTGTTCGCCAGTTTGACTGAAGCAACAATCTTAAAAAACGCCTTTGGAGCCATTTTTTATGTTTATGGTTTTATGCCGCAGTCCCAGTATCAGTGTGTAGCGCAAAAGTCGCAGCCCCAGTGCTAGTGTGAAGCGCAGAAGCTGCAGCCCCAGTGCTAGTGTATATCACAGAAGCTGCAGCCCTAGTAAACTTGAATAGTGTTGCAGGGCAAAAATCCCCAATAGCTGGGCCGCCAGATATCCCACCAATGCCATGGAGGGGGACAGGACCCCCGAGCACGCTGGAGGCATGCCCTTGGAGGAGGCTGCGGCTCGGGGTTTTCCCCTAAATTTTTTTTGGGGAGTACTGGGGTCTTTCAGAGCTCCGGAGGGGACTCAGACTAGGGGGCTCAGTCCCGGAGGACATGGAGCGGCTCCCAGTAAGGGGCTCCACGCATGAGTACGGTGAGGGGCTCCACGTAGGGGACTCCGAGCCCGAGGACAGTGAGGGACTCCTGGTAAGGGGCTCTGCCGCCAAGGACAGTGAGGGGCTCCCGGTTGGGGGCTCCACCCATGAGCACAGCGAGGGGCTCCTGGTGGGGGGCTCCACCCACAAGCACAGCGAGGAGCTCCCGGTAGGGGGCTCCACCCATGAGCACAGCAAGGGGCTCCCAGAAGGGGGCCCCACCCATGAGCACAGCGAGGGGCTCCCTGGAGGGGGCTCCACAAATAAGGACTGGGACTCTCAAAGGGGAGCATCCCATGGGACCCACCTGAGATGCCCTGGCCATGCGGAGCGCCAGCCAGGATGTCGTCCAGCGAGATGTGGCCAAGTGGGGTTCACACAACGCTGCCCTTTGCCACCGCCTGCCCCTCCTCTACCCTTGGGGTGTTATAGGGGTCTGTTGGCACCATGATGGGGCGCTCTAGAGGGGGCGTACTGTCAGGCCTGGGGACAGTGACGTTGGGCGGCCACTAGAGGCCGCCACGGGTTTGTTTAGATTCCTGAGCACACCGGGGTTTTGTTAAGAAATTATTTGTTTCAGCTTCCCGTGTGCTGAGGAGGAAATTGTGTTGGGTATTTAAGTTCATTTGTGGTGGACCTGAGTTGTCAGTCCACTGTAGTGGAGGTGTTTGTATGTTCCTCTGTCTCCTTTGACTAGTGTTTGAGTTTTGGTTTCTAGCCCGCGCCTGCGTTTGTTTTGGTTTACCAAATAAAGATTTTAACATGAACATGGAAGTCTGCTTTTGCACTTGCCCTCATTTGGGAGACTTAGGGAACCTGTGACATGCAGTTACGGATTGTTCCTCTGTTAGCCCTCTTTACTTTGTTCATCAATAGTCGGTCCCCACAGGAGCGCTAGTAAACAAATTATTTGGGTGGTGGATTATTCTCAGCACAGCAGTGAAACCAACATAGTAGTGGAATGTTTGTTTGTGTGTGTGTGTGAGGGGGTGTGTGGATGTTAACTGCACATAGTGAATCACACACAGTAGTGCCACTGGAGTTTAAAAACACTGTGTGGGCTTACTGTCCACTTTATTGGACACCTAATCTGTTGGTCCATCTTGCAGACATAGATGTATTCATGATAGACCATCCAATACTACGCAGATGATACTACAAGTGTTCTCTAGTTCTTCATCGGTAGTCAGTTTCTGGCCACAGGACACAGGACACAGGACACAGTTGGCCGGATGTTTTTGATCAATGGGTTATTCTCAGTCCAGCAGTGACACTCAGGTGTTTTAAACTTCCATCAGCACTCACCCACACATGCTAATATGCCACTACCATGTTTATGTCACTGCTGTGCTGAGAACTGCTCAAATAGTACCTCCTCACCAGTGGTCCTGTGGGGGGTCCTGACCATTGATGAATAGGGCATAGGGTGTTAACACTGCAGAGAAATGGACTACAGTCTGTAATTGAAAAATAGTGCACCTGTATGGTTAGTAGAGCTGACAAAATGAACAGTGAAGATAATATAGATAATATAGTCGTTCATCAGTGTATAGTACCAGTTATGCTTTTTAGCACTGGGGCACTTGAGTCAGCTATCAAATTAACCATGTGTCCACAAAGTGCAGGACATAAAACCATCACGTAAAAGCACAATTGTTTTAATTAGTTTTCTTCAAATTAACTTCTCTAAGGTAACGGTTATTCTGCTTGACTAGACTTTTTTCTATTGCCCTTACGCTGCTGATTAAATACAATTCGGTGGTACTATTCAACGCTGCCAGAGTCATGGCTTTGCATTTAATTACCCAGAAATAAAAAGAAACATAAATATCACATTTTACGCCATTTGGATTCCCTCGCTGGGACCTGAACTTGCAGGAAGAACATGATTTCTCACTGTTGCCTGGGGTTGCATTCAACTTTGAGAAGTGGAGTGTATCCGAGTATGAAGCAGTAATTAGAAGGCAGCGTTGTTGTATCTAGTCATTAGCAAGAGGCCAGGCTTCACTGCAAGGGGAGAATTTAAATGCCACTGTATTCAACATCGCCTTCAGACAGAAGGTTCAGGAAAGAGAGGCTTCGTGACTGAAAAGTCACTCAACTAACGGCTGCCTCTCCATAATTACATTTAGAGGAAGAAGCCTTGAACACAAGAATGATCTCTTATAAGCTGTGCGTACATGGTCCTCTAGCTTTCTCTCAAATTCCATGAATTGTTCAAACTCCCCTTCAGCCAAAAGACATTCATTAAATTATAATAATACAAAGCACTGAAACATCCCCCCACCACCACCACTCCCTGCGTTATTTTTTTTCTAGTCTCTCCTTGTGTATCATCATCTTCTTTTATCTTCACTCATTACATCATTTATGGGCTTGATGTATGCAGTTCACCTTAAAAAACAACTGTTTTTTTCTACTGTGGTCCTCATTCCCATTTAACATCAAACTCTCCTTCAGAAGATATAAACAGCCTGCTCTGAAACCTCAGTGCTGGGACTTGTTTTGCACTTTTGCTGCATCCCCTTAAAGCGATCCATTTTAAGAGGACACTGGTATGACGAATAGCTGCGAACACAAAGTTTACAAGGAGTCTACACAGTTAAAACAGATCTTTAGTGCATATTCAGGTTTTTGAGACAAACATGATAAAGTATTAAGGCCAAGCACACTGGCGTGTTTAATAAGTGTGGAAAGCACTGCTTGGCATAGCTTTGGCCCAGAGGTGTAACTAAGAGACTTTGGACTCCAAGCCAAATAAAATGAATAAGGCCCCATACAAAAAATAACGTAATAAATAAATGGCAGCGCAATTAAATTGTTATTGCTGGTTGGTTAAAAATGAAGGTGCAAGAGATGGTTCTTTGGAGGGATGCTATACAGTGCCTGACAAAAGTCTTGTCACTTAACCAAGCTGTAGGAACAACAAATAATAACTTGACTTGTAGTTAATCAGTTGGAATCAGAAATGGCTTATAAGAAAGGCAAAGCCCTCTAGATTATGCTTATTATACCAAAATAAAGTTTTGCATCATTCATTGAGTTGTATCATTTAATTAGGACAGAAAGGTCCAATTTTGCCTGGACAAAAGTCTTGTCATATACAAAAATAATGTAGAAATTATACATATACTTTATTTAGAATACAAACATGCTGCAATAACATCAGAACATAAAGTCATGGTGCCTTGGAAAAAAGAATTAATAACATGTATGACATCCATGAGATTGGAGGACCATATCCATACGTCTTGGCAATGACTGAAATAACTTGTTGCTGAAGTCATCTGGAATGGCAAAGAAAGCAGTCTTGCAGGACTCCCAGAGTTCATCGAGATTCTCTGGGTTCATCTTCCAAGCCTCCTCCTTCATCTTACCCCAGACATGCTCAATAAGGCAGGTATTGTGGACTTTAACAAGTCCATAAAACAGGTGTTATGGACTTTAAGAAGCTGTGAACATCAGGACACTTTTGACTGTTTCATTTTGCACCCAGTTATTAATGTGAAAGCCCTTGGCATTAAATCGATCCATTTATTATAACGATTGATTGTCCTTATGTGACAAGACTTTTGTCAATGACTGGTACCTTTATTAGACAGAACTGTAACCCCAAACAATGATGTTTCCTCCACCAAACTTGACTGTTTTCTGGGTGAATCTTGGGTCCATGTGGGTTCCAACAGGTCTCCTGCAGTATTTGCAGCATTTGCGGCATTTCTGGCTAATAAAGGTACCAGTCATTGATAAACGTCTTGTCACATAAGGACATAGTAACTTAAAAGGCATATAACTTTATTTCTAAACAATCGTTACAATAAATGGATCAATTTAATGCCAAGGGCTTTCACAAAAAGTGTCCTGAAGTTCACAGCTTGTTAAAGTCCATAACACCTGCATTATTAACTGATTAACTACAAGTCAAGTTACTTTTTGTTGTTCCTACAACTTGGTTAAGTGACAAGACTTTTGTCAGGCACTGTGTGTATAAATATATATATACATACAGTAAACCATGCAAATTTGTGAACACCACCAATATCCTTTTGTAATAGGCCCCTTTTCTTTTTAGCACATCACAAATTCACAATTCGCGGGTGCTCTTTGAACATATATATGTGTGTGTGTCTGTGCGCGTGTGTGTGTGTGTGTTTGTAAGTGTGTGTGTGTGTGTGTGTGTGTGTGTGTCCTTACATCCTGTACATTTAAATGTTCCTGGTGAGAACTTTTTGTTCTCTTGACAAATTAACCACAGCGGGTTAGATGCCGTTTAGCTGGACTTCTGCCAAGAAAAGCTGTGCGTGTGTGTGTGTGTGTGTGTGTGTGTGTGTGTGTGTGAAAGTGACAGACTGGGGTGATGAACCATGCTGTGTTTAATTCAGAAACGTTACTGACAGATGTGTGAAATACTTCAACCGGAATAGAAGTGAAAAGCAGAAGCGTCAACCGTCATGCCTGCTCTTATAAGTCATTTAATTCATAGCAGCTGATGTTGTGAGATTATGTCAGCTGAACTCATGTGTACGTGTATAAATTAACATGCAGATTGCATTAATGACACACATATAGTACTATTTTATGACTGTCAAACTGTCTTATCTTTGTCATATTGAGTAGATCAAATGAAAGAAATATAAACAAATGTTTTACTGTGACAGGCTGCGAAGTTCCTAAAGATACAAGGAGCCTAGGTAAAGGAGTTCCAACCACTCAGCATTCAGCACCACCAGTATACTGATCACCGCCTGATCATCTGGAATCATCTG
>JBBJLS010000151.1:41638-61661 GCA_037577275.1 Bryconaethiops microstoma | reverse complement strand
CCTCTGAAACTGGTCAGGTTCAGGGACTGGACTGAAGATGAGTGTCTTTGAAAGTCCTTCAGGAAGCCTGGAGAACTGTTCCTCAAGGACACATTAAAATACAAACATTCTGTCTCTTTGGAAGCCAAATATGAATAAATGAGGTGTGGCTTATAACTTTTGCACAGGAGTGAATACAGGGATGGCGGAAGCACACTTTTGGGTGTATTTGGGGGTTTGGGGGGGCGCTGTACTCGGTGTCTCGAGTGGATTGATGGGTGGATAAGTAAGGGGGCCAAAACAAATAATTTAATAACAAATAATTGTTCCAGTAACAAAAGGCACAGTAACAAAATCAGTATTAAGAGGGATAAAGGTTTGAAAAATGATCATGTTCAACTATTTAAACAAGAGGGTTTTTTTTCATAACTATTTTCAAATGACAGTACTTTTACTCAGGAACTTTAGTTCTTTTTATCTACTTTTTTCTTCAGTTCCATTTTACTCTTTACATTTTGTTCTTAATTATTTTTAATGATATTTATTCATGTTTAGCATTTCTGAAACCTATTAGAAGACTGTTTAGTGTTATGATCATTCAAATTAAAGCACAGAATGTAATATAAAAAGAGGAGGGTTTCGGAGTTGCATTACTCAGTAAGTTTGGGCCTCAAGACTGACTGGACCTGATTTGTGGTGGCGTTCTCAAAATCAGCCACTTTTAACACTTAAACTGTATGCTGTACAAATCCGTGCCAACAAATGCTAAATTGTCATCATACAGTAAAACAGCTCCTTATATGGAAGTTCCCCCAGGTTGTATTGATACCCAAGGTGTCATGCTGAGCTTTGTTTGGTGTTCCTATGTCACGGAGAACCAAAGATACTGTAATTAAAAAAACATGTAATAATAATAACCGCTACTGGGGTTTTTGAAATTGCATCACTTGGAAATGTCCATAAAGAACAAAAATACCCAAATTTCTTTTATTTTAGGTCTTAGGAACAAACGGGAAAAACACAAGATCTTTGAATATGGGAGAAATTTCAGGACAGTCTCCGCAGACAAGGTCGTAGGGTAAAGAAGGAGGAGGTCTGGAGAGCGACCGAGCGGCAGCACGAGTGAAAGAGAAATGAACGGCGAGCATCTAGGAAAACGGTGTTTTGCACCGTTTTTTTTTGTTGTTTGTTTAGATCAGAATTTACTAAGACACTCTACGTTCTAGGGGTTTAATTATCTCATGTTTCTGTTTCACTGCAGGAACAGTTTCTGCTGAAGAACAGGTTCAGGCCATTTTACCCTCCTTTGGGCATGGCTGAGTCACTATCCGCTGTAAAGTCAGCACTATTTCCCTCACTGTATCATTTCTGAGGCACAAGGAAGTAAAGAAAACCCCAGGATGGACAAGATGTATGTCTTTTGAAGAGAACAAACTTTCCAGCAGCTGAAATCCTGGCTGAGTCACGCTAGACAGTGATGTTATGCAACTCTCACTGCCGTCATCTGTTCGGGTGACAGCTGGAATTCCTTCACTTTCCTCATTGCCAGCAGTTTTACACTGACCAGCGCACATGAGCTGAATCACGTACACTCCCTGGCCACTTTATTAGAAACAACCACCTTGGGCTTTCACACGCTGGCCACTTTATTGGAAACACCTACCATCTGCTTTCACACTCAGGCCACTTTATTAGAAACACCTACAGTGTGTTTTCACAATCTGGCCACTTTATTAGAAACACCTACAGTGTGTTTTCACACTCTGGCCACTTTATTAGAAACACCTACCCTGTGCCTCCACTAACTGGCCACTTTTCTAAAAAGTAAAACAGCATTTTACATAAAACAGCACAGTGTTTTCGAGGCAGAGAGCGTACGTGTTGGTAGGGTCCGCGGGAAACTTAAATACCTCCATAATGTAACAGTGAGTTCAGCCGGTGCGTCACGGCTGAAATATTAGGTATTCCACCTGCTTATTTCCTCCACACCTCTAATCTGCTGTAGCACCTTTTAGGCTGAGACAGTCTAGACGCTCCAGGTGAAGCCACAATCAGGCATTTCAGAACACCAGGCCTAAAGCCCTTCACTGAAGTGCTGAATGGTCACAAAAAGAGGCCTGAATGTAGAGGCCACAGCAAATTACATAAAGAATGACCTTTTAGACCTTTTAAGTGCTTTGTTTGTGATTTAGAGTCTGTAAACACTCCAACAACCTTCAATAGCGACATGATTCCAGTGAAGCATGACGGATAACATCTCCAAAATAAAAATCAGTGTATGTGGAGGATGAACGTTAATCAGAATTGCTTCATAAGCACATGACTTGGCCTCCATCTATAATTCACCCATGCACGAATGGGTGTTAATACATGGTCAGCTAGAATGCATTTCTGCGAAAAAATGCAAGTGTGATTGCACTCCACAGCTCAAGCGCTCATATAAGCTAATTTTCCGACATCATCTCCCAACCAAAAATGAGTAGGAAAATATGTGCACAGCAGCGAATGATAGAGATTAAATGTAGAAAAGCAAAAACAGCTGGCTCACTTACACTCTCAAACTAACACACTTTAGTGTCCTTAAGGCTAAATATAAACACATTTATCACCCCAAGAAGTCACATTTTGTTCTGAAATCAGCTAACTGAGCTAGCTAGTAGCTTGCTGGCTAACTAACAGCAGAAGAAACAAGCGTTTACAGCAGGGCTGTCAAACTCCGGTCCTGGAGGGCCGGTGTCCAGCACAGTTTGATGGTTCTCCTCCTCAAACACATTGACTAAACCTGATAATTACATGGTGAGGTGAACCAGGTGTTTCTGAGCAGGGAAATCACCAAAACGTGCTGGACCACGGCCCCCCAGGACCGGAGTTCAACACCCCTGGTTTACAGGATGATTCATTTTTTAAACCACACTAAATACTGATATGTCTTTCTTTTTATATCTGACCTATGCTTTAGTTTCTTAAAGACTATTTATGAGCAGATATTCAAACAAAACCAGCATTAGAGCCCTATTTTACTTTGTTAAGTCTTGAAGTTTCTGCCAGCCATTCTACTCCCTGTAGCTCTGCAGAGTGAAGTGATGTCACAGTGCGTGAGTTTAAATGATCAATACTCAGCCCTAACCATTCAATTGAAAAGTTGTATACATGTGTACTCTGGAGCCCTGGAGTGGTACCAATATCTCAAAAATCATAGGAGGAGAAGTGGCACTATGAAAATACTAAAAATAAAAGCTAAGAACAGTCGCACTTTTCTGAGTACTGTCCTTTAAATCTCTGTGAATTTAGAGGGAACACACTTCTGGTTCTGCTCTTGAACCATTTTGTTGGTGCTTAAATTACAGAAAACAATTCCCCAAGTGAAAGCCTTTCAGAGAGCTGAGACTGACACAGAACACAGTATAACTCACTACAGGTGAGCGAATTCACAATACACAATATTTAGTTTTGGTTTGATCATTTGGAACCGTTCACCACAGTTTGGAGTCCGAATTCTGTTTCTTTTGTTTAAAACCCAAATCATTTCACTCCCAAAACTTCTCTGGACCCTCAAACCTCATCCAGCTCTTCATTAAGGTGGATCAAACTTGTGGATGTGGTTTAGGACATAATTTGACTTAAGAGTGAAGCTCAACGCTGCAGTGGCTTTTTACACAACACGGTCTGTTTTCACAAACCGCCTCAAGAGCTGGAGTGCTGATCTAGAGTCAGTTTCTGTGACATAAATACAGATGAATCTGATCCCAGATCAGTCCTGCTTTGTGAACAGCAGCTCTGGTGTCGTTTGAAATGGCCGTCTGTAACGCTGAATTTCAGTTCATTTTTACTGCTCACAGTAAGTCATACGGTGTCCTAAACCACAACCACAAGTCTGATTCACCTTAATAAAGAGTTGGATGCAGTTTGATTGCGTTGATAGAAGTTTTGAGGTGGTATTTATGGAAGCAATTTGGGTGACCATAAAATTAACTAGTATTAGTTTGCTACATTATCATCACAGCTCTGGTGCTAAAAGCAAATTCTGACTTTAACAAGTCTTGGCTGATCAATATAGCTGATGGAGATTAAATTGGTTTCTCAGAGAAGGTTCCTTATTTTAAAGGAGCTCCTGGAGGTTCCCTGAAGGGTTCCACCAGTGAAGGATGCCAAAAGACCCCAATGCGAGCCTCAAGTATCCATTCAGCTTTGATCAAGGTTTCTAACCCCAGTTTCACCAGGGTTTTGCTCATGTTTGTGGTTTTACCAGCTGTAAGACCCGTGCTTTCCAGTCCTGCCTGGAAGTCCCCCTACACCAGACAGTTTACTGTTTTTCTGCTGTAAAACTCCCATTACATCCACATGAAGGGCTTAGTGAGACAGCAAGACTCAATAAGGTCACAAAGAACTGGACTCTTTAAAGGGACTCTTTATGTACTTTTATATTTACATGTTTAAATGTTTTATGAAACTAAAGCAAGCAACTCAGATATAGCGACTGAATCAAAGTATAGGTCTAAATACATATTTAAAAGTGCAAATATAAGTGCTTATTACTGAACAAGGGCCTGAACTGATGAACATTAAGGCCAAGTCTCAGCAGGAAAAAATGCTTAAAAGGTGCAGAACGTTGGCTCTATAGACAGCGCGGTAGAAGGAAGAACCAGGTACCCGCAAGCCATCAGGCTACTCAACTGCTGAATACTGAACACTTTACATATCCCATCTTCTACACTCACTTTAAAACTACAATCCCTTTAAATTTAACTTCTGTACATATGCAGTCCAAAACTACTGTACAAATCTACAGACACTTCAAAACTACAGTCACTTTAAACTTACCTTTTGTACATATGCAGGAATGTACACTTTATGGATGAAAGTACTGGGACATACCTCTTAATTACTGAATTCAGGTGACTCCTTACTTCCAGTGAAGGATGGTCTTAATGCTTCAGCAAACCAAGACATTTTGGACAACGCCATGCTTCCAACTTTGTGGGCACAGTTTGGGGAAGAACCTTTTCTGTTCCAGCATGACTGTGCACCAATGCACAAATCAAGCTACATAAAAACATGGTTGAACAAGTTCGGTGTGGAAGAACTGGACTGACCCACACAGAGCCCTGACCTCAACCCGATCTAATACAAGAAGAGTGGAGGGTGTTATAGCTCCAAAGCGGGGACCAAATCCACAGTAAAGTCTATGTAATTGAATAAAATGTTATTAAAGTCCCGTTGTAATGGGCAAGCGTCCCAATATTTTCGTCCATATGGTTTATATACACGTACTTTATGTAAGCACTTACAAAAACTAAACACTGTCTACGAATTTGCATGAGTACGCAGCCGCGTACTCGTACATATGCATGACGCAGCACCCGTTGGTGTTGCATATGCATGAGGCACGGATATAAATACTGCTGCACCAGTCGTCTCAATGTCACAGCGATTTTTCGTTTTTCCAGCGGGCGGAGCGAAGGTTACCTGCTTCAACAGTGCTTGAACGGCAACCAAACCTCTGTTTCTTAACACACTTTAACCAACTCTCTTTATCTTAACTAATTTCTCCACGGAATAGTTTGTTTAGCTGAGAGTCCAGTCTGCTACGCAGTCGCGTATTTCTCTCTCTCTCTCTCTCTCGTTAGAAACCGTCGTTAAGTCCTCCGTGTCTAGCGTCTTCATTTAATCTTCAAAAAGCGAAAAGCAATCAAGGTAAGTGGGCTTCAACGTCTTTTCTACTTAAATAAATTAAAAGTTAGGTCTTGGCTTTCCTCGGTGTATCCGTTTTTTTTCTCTCAGGCCTCCTTGTGTCTTCGTGTTTACGTGGGCTACTGCTAACTAGCTACGCAGCTAACAACGTGAGGGCTCATTACTGGAGCTGTCTGTTCCACCTTAAATCTTTCTGCAGTTTACTCTGAGGCGCCCAATACAAATATAGAGGCATTTAAGGTGGAATTGGAAAATTAGAATAAGCTTCTTGCTAAACAGTGGTTGCGTAACATATTTGTATTTTCAGAGGATGTGTTTCCAGTAGAGTGTGTCTTAATCGAATGTGGCAAATTTGTGACTCGTATTTTGCTATGAAAGTATAAATTCGAGTTTATTTAAAGTAATTAGGTTGTTTACCTGACCTGGGCTCGACGGAGGGCCGCGTAAATCAGGGCAGTGTTTTCAGGACAGCCGTTTAATAGGTGTGTGATTTCTAACACTCTTGTTGGACTTGGATTATATTATTTATATTTATAAATGACCTGTCTTAATTATGTATGTGTGTATACATACACACACAAACTAATGATGGATAATAATAAAAAGGTTATGTCGTTAGTAATAATGATGGATTAAAAAAAATAAGTCTACAAATGCTAGACCTATTGACAGTCCTTTTTGGGGCTAAAACTGACTCCCATACTTTTACATTTGCTCTTAATACTTAATCACAGGCAGTAAAATTAGTATTAACATTCTTTTATTCTGCAGGTCAAGGTAAATGGCTCTAGTGCCCGAGTTTAATCTACGCCTTATATCCACACTGGATTTTAGACACTAAGTGCATTAACAGAAAATATTCGTTTAGGATTTATTTGATTTTAAGACGGCTTCAACCACACTGGCTGCTGTTTAATCTGGCATGCCTTATCTATTAGTCGAGAACAGCTGAAGGTGAGTGTATTGGCTCTTAGTTGGTGCTTTAAATCTAATATGAATAACAGACATTACCCATTTTTGCGATGTGGATCGGGGTCGGACTGTAGTTCATTTGTAAGCCAGCCAGCTTGAGAAACCTGTCCAAACTGGCTGTGCTATCTAAAGGGTCCAGGGCCTGGTGTGTTTGCCAGGGGCTTTGTAAAACAAGTGATAAGAGCGGGAGTGTTTCTCCTGTTTTTTGGGAGGCCTACATTGTGCTTTAAGACTGGAACTTAAAAAGTCTAGACAAGTCTCATTTTTACTAAAGTACAATGTCAAAGCCTCCCCTGTTGGGTTTTTATAGTATTAGACTTTAATCTGTGTCTGGAAGGTCTGACATGTGTGCCTGTTTTATGGCCCCACTTGCGAAATAATAACCAGGTTGACCTGCCAGCTTTTCCCAGCATCTGGAATGGTGAACACTGTTTACAGTAACAACCTCACAAATTTGCTAGCAGGAAGTTTCATACAGCGCAACTCAATGTAGTTAAGCTGTTAACATCCATGTCAGAAGCTTAAACTTGTGTACCAGTGAAACTATAGGGATAAAAAGTGAAGACATTTTAAAAATGATCACAATCCATTCAATGTCACAGATGTGTTAAAATAAATGCGTATATACACAAGCAATAGAAATGTGTTCTGCAGTGTGGGGGGGGTTTGGGACACAGCTAGGGTTTTGCTCGCAAGACCAAACATTTACTTCAGAATTAAATTAGTTGTTGGGCAAGAATGGGTTAAAGGAGAACTCTCTTTTAACCCCATTTCTAGTGGAGCTGATCATAATGTGGTTAAATTAACATCACTGAGCTTTTCAGAACTCTTAATCACTTTCAGCTGCAGGTTTCATTGGAAAGAGCATGTTAGTCCTGCTTAGTTTGATTTAATACACCATAGTGCATTATTTAAAAAAAAAACTGTTTTTAATAAATGCGGCACCACTGGTTACCCTTTTATAAGTCATTCTGACTTCGTGTGAAATTGTAAATCAATAGATAGTGTTATACTTTTCCATATCACCCACCCTAAATCTGGTGTATATTCATTTGCCATGAACAGTTCTTCCGTGTTTAGAAAAGTTTAAAGGCTTATAATGGATGCCAATGGGCAAATGCTGTAACACGGTACAAGTCAGTTATTGTTCCTGATCATTGCTGCTAATTGTTTGAAAACACTGTTATTCTTTAAAAAAGCCTTTCAACTCTCTTCCTTGTGACTAAGTCATGTATGACTTCATGATTTGTGCAGCAGGAAGAATCAAGTTGTGAAATAAATCCAGATGTCATGTTTTGGCTGTTTCTCAGAGTTTTGCATGCATGTTTATTGTTCGTTGTTATATCGTCAGTGATGGTCAGGTTGTAAATGAGGTCATGTTTAATGCTGTAATCCATCTGTGTCCACAGCATCATGAGCTCTCAAGTGAGACAGAATTTCCATCAGGACTGCGAGGCTGCCATCAACCGGCAGATCAACCTGGAGCTGTATGCCTCCTACGTCTACCTGTCTATGGTGAGAACCTTGGATGATGTCTAAGGCCACACAATATTAATAATTGCTGCACTGCCCTTTGCAGTACTCGTATTGCAACATGGCTTTACTGTATTGATGAATTAGTTGTTTGTGAAGCCCATAAGTAAAATGTCCATAACAATGAAGGCCTGTTTAAACCTAAAGGTAGAAAGTCCATACATGACATGACCATGATATTCCCATGTGTCATTTTGTGATGTCATTTTGCCCAAGTCAGTGATTCACTGGTGTGTTGAGACATATGAAGGATTATGAAGCAATACATCCCCAATTTTTAGACCGAGGAAGGAAAAATAGGTCTGTGAAGTATTAAGTGTTTTGGGGGAGGAAGTGCTCTGTAATCAAATGTTGAATGTGTTGTAATACAATTGTGTTGTATCTAATCTGCACCAACATAATGGATTTATATTGCCCAACATGAGTTGTACTTAGGACAGGCATTGCTTAGTCCACCCATCAATTTGCATAGCTTTCAAGGACTTTGTTATAAGTAAAAGCAAATTGAGATCACATGAATCCGGTCAACATGTAAAATACTGTATGACTTTGTATATGTATGCATATGTTTACATGTGTTTACGTGGCTGTTGCGATTAATGTGAGGTTCAGTGTTGGATACTTGCGTCTCTGATTTCTGCAGCGCTGCAGGGCCAACTTTCCAACTTCTATGTTTTATTAATGAGGCATAATCTATTCATATCCAAATCTTCTTTGAGAGTTCTGAAGAACTGTCCAATGACCTGCTTGCCCTTTGTGTTTTGTAGGCATACTACTTTGACAGGGATGACCAGGCTCTGCACAACTTTGCCAAATTTTTCCACAAGCAGTCTCATGAGGAGCGAGAGCATGCTGAGAAACTGATGAAAGTTCAGAACCAGAGGGGAGGAAGGATCTTCTTGCAGGACATCAGGGTACGTTTGTATGGTTCTGTAAATGACAAGTAAAATGGCCAAATGAGGTGCGAAGAAAAATCAGTGGAAAACATTTACTTTTTCAAGAAGTGTCTGCCACATGTTTGGTACATAAATGTATTATGGGGGGGGCTTTTTGATTCCGGACTTATAATAGAAACCATTGAGCACAAGGGAAATGATGTACTGTAGAGTAATCAACTGAATATGGATTCTGTACAAGGAGATTAGATAGGAACTTTTGGCACTAATCCATTAAATAAAGGCAGTAAAATCATTAATGAAACTTAATATAATCGGTGTTAAGTAGGTGCTGGCAGCAATAAGCCAACATAACCGGAATCAAACAGTAAATATAAAGTAAGTTTAGACGGTAAAGGCAAAAACCAAGCTGAATATGACGTGAGTGGTGTTTGTGAGCATGTGTGACGGGGCCTCCGCTAGGGAGTGTGTTGAACAGAAGTCAAGATAATGAAAAATGGTTTGGGTGAGGTTCTTATCACTCTGAGCCATTACGGTTGATCCACAACAGCCATAAAACACTTGGAGAGGGTGGGGTCTCATTGCCTTCTCAGCTTCTGTGGTAGAAAGTTTTCTTTGTCTTTGAAGCCAAAAGAGACCAACCTAATGGTGAAACAAGAATATAGTTTTGGATATATCACGAATAATGGCAAAACAGCAAAGGTTTTGTATTTCTATTTTGTAGTGTAGTATATGCTGGTAAGAGTTATACATACACACATGATAAAATAGTTTTGGAAAAATCTACTGTTTACCATTTACTATACTTTTTTGAAAAATCTGTTTACTAAAATCTAAACAATTTACTGTTGATATTAAAGCAGTGTTTAAATTAAGTTCATTCAAAGCTGAACTATGGAAAAGGCCTCCTTTTTAAAACTCACTCTTCCAAAAGGTGAAGTTTCTAAATAGTCTTTTGTAAAGGTGTGGAGAGGCATTAGAGAAGTCATTTGTGAAGTGAAAACTTGTAGCAGAAAACAGAAATGCTTCCCTTGTTTTATGTATAGTCTTTGTTTTGTGTGTGACAGAAACCAGAGCGTGATGAGTGGGGAAGTGGTGTAGAGGCACTGGAGTGTGCCCTGCAGCTGGAGAAGACCGTCAACCAGTCCCTGCTGGACTTGCACAAGGTCGCCTCTGACCGCAACGACCCTCACGTAAGCACACATCAGTTTATTTTTAACTAGTGCTCTTGCTTCTGACACAATTTCTCCTCAGTATGGTTTGATAGCGTTCAGTGGCTTTAAAATTGGTAGCTTGGTTAATCTTCACCTCACCATTCTCCTACATTGTTTTAATATACAAATATCAGAGACTAATAACTCTAAACGGTAGTTCTTGACCTCAATTGGTGGTGCATTAGAATACCAAGTGTAAATGCCTGATTAGTATCTACTATAACCTTATAAGATTTTAGACTCTTTAGGGGCCAAGTGTGAACAGGTTCAGTTATCTATCAAAAATCAGCTAAATTGTCAGATATGCCTTTATTGTTACTGTACTGAAGCAGAATGCTACACATGCAACAAAATTATAGAAGAATTCATGGCTTCAAAATAGAAGTCATGAATACTGACTTGCCTGTTTAATCCTTGTTTGTACGTAAGTGAGGTAATCACTGCAAATAATGTGCAGTAGTCTTACCATGTGAAGTATCCCTACTTGTGTCCATATGTGCAGTAACAGTGTGGAAACAAATAACTACAGCATTACCAGTAAATAATTTAACCAAGTTATCTGTACTATTTATACTGAAGCATTTGTGTAAATAACAGTGTATTTCAGTTTTTCTGGAGAGATTTTATATTGTCTGTGCAGTTGTAGCATAAGTGGTTTTCTCCAGGAGCAAGTTTTCTGATTGATAATGTGCTTCTGTACCTTGTCTATATTAGCCTTGTAAACTTTAAGCCCACATCACGGCTGAGCAGCTACATTTAGGGTAGATGTTTTACCAAATTGTTCCTGTACTCGGTCTAGTAGTCTCACATTAAGCTTTATTCTTTTTCAGATGTGCGACTTCATTGAGACACACTACCTGGATGAGCAGGTGAAGTCCATCAAGGAGCTGGCCGACTGGGTGTCCAACCTGCGCCGCATGGGCGCTCCTCAGAACGGCATGGCCGAGTACCTGTTCGATAAGCACACGCTGGGCAGCGAGAGCAGCTAAAGCCCCCAAACTCCAACTTCTCCACCTCCCTCGGCCGCTTACTTCCCTTCCTGCGATCTCTTAATTCCGTCCCTCATCATTTCAGGTGTCTGGTGCACTTGTTCTCATCAGGCGACTGTACTTGTTATATATTCCTGCTCTAAAACTACACGTCCCATAAGCCATTGCTTGCTAGCCTCTAGCTCTTGCCCTTGCGTGCTGTGTATTTTTACTGAAATTATATTCCAACCAAATAAAATGGAAACCTCTGGATCCTGAAAGGTCTCATGTGACTTATTTGCTAAATTCCTAAAGCTGTTCTGGTGAAATGTAGAGTGCAAATAGTGAAATTTAAGAAGCAAACCTTGACTTCAAACCTTCTGTTTTGGCCATAAATTTAGGTTAAATGTACTGGTATGATCATTTCTTCTAATACCACTATAGGACTCTAGTAGTGTGAACAGTATTATGCACTTTTATTTTTTTTTAATTAAGATGTTTTGCGGTTCTAGATTATACATGGCCATCTAACCTATTATTTTCACCCAAAACCTAATGAAATGAGCATTGCTATACTTTCAGGTTTGTTTAAATTAACATGAAACTAAAATAATTCCCCATGATTCTAATGGATAAAGAAATCAGCCCTAGAAGGTCTTGAGGGTTCTGTTCTGCTGATAAATGGCTCACCTTGGCAACAGTAGCCATGCATGGTAGCTGTCTAACACCTTAGAGAAATACTCCCAGGCCACCTTTAGAAACCACATGACCAAGTTTCTGGCAGAAAGAACAAACACTTGATGCTCATGTTTAAGTGGTGAACATCTGAAATGGAAGATTAACGAATTACATTCAAGCATGTTCTATAAACAAGGCCTGAGGTTTTCCAGCCTTCTGCCGTTTTAAATGGTGTTCTTCTACTTAACAGAAACTAAAATTAAAACTTAAGATGGTTAACAGTGCTGCAGATGCATTTCTATTGTGGAAATGAACTTCAGTGCTACAGGTGGCCGTTTCAGACAACACCAGAGCTGCTGTTCACAAAGCGGGTATTTATGATGTCTTATAAACTGCCTCTAGATCAGTGCTTCTGCTCCTGAGGCAATTTGTGAAAACAGACCCTGTTGTGTAAAAAGCCATTCAGTTTCATGCCAAACTGATCCAGCTTAATGAAGTTCAGTTCATTTTTGCAGCTCACAGCAAGTTATACGGAGTCCTAAACCACAGACGCAAGACTGATCCACCTTAGTGAAGAACTGTATGTGGTCCTTTAAAGCACAGTCAGTAGGTCTGAACACCACATTTGACACAAGTGGAGTCTCCAATTCTATAACCTTTTATGCTTAAACAATGAAAGCCAACAAAACATCCTCAAATTTTATAACAAACCCAAATCAGACATCCTCAAACCTTTCCATGGCAGGAGGGAAGTGAAAATAAACACCTGGTTATGCAAAAAAGGAATCGGAACTCTGAATGTGGTGAGGGGGATGTGTAGAGATGCCTAAATCTACACTATGTTGGTCTTACAAATGCAGTGAAACTAGGACCAGACTAAAACCACCTCTCCAAAAAACAGAAAAAGCAGCGCAGAACAATACTTTAGTACCTAAATCAGAATCCAATGGAACTTCTAGAACCACAGTGGTACCTCCAGCAGCTCTCAGCACCAGAACTGAACTGAAATCTCTTTTTGAATCATTTGGCTCTAAATAGGGCCCAAAGTGTCAGTTTGGCCTATGAGGTCATTTGACAAACCCCAACCCATCCCACCCTCCCAATTAATGGAAGAACAAACAATATTTGGCTATATGTAAATTGCACTATATGGCTAAAAGTATTTTAAAACCATGGACAGCATTAATATGGCGCAGCAGCTCCAGTGTTCTGGGAGGCACTGATGTTGGACGAGAAGGTTAAACCGCCAATCAGTATTTTAGTTCATCTCTATGGGCATGATTTTATATACCCGTTATTAATGGGTGTGGCTTGAACACCTGAACTCAATAATCAGGAAAAGTGTCCAGATACTTTTGGACACATGGTGTATTTCATTCTTGTTCTAGTTGTGAAGTTGTATTTTGAAGTATTTTAATAACTGATCAAATAAAATTAATTGCCATAACTCATGTCTAATTTAATTTACATTAAGAATGATGTTCTAATAAAATGAACATCGAATTATTGACAAATTCTTCTTATTGTTCAAAACGTTTAGTATTTAAAGCATCTTTAAGTGGCAGGTTTGTAGTATTTTGGCAGTCTACACAGTATTTATTAAATTATTACTGAATAAAATAACTAATGACAGGTGATTCAGATTAAGTCTTAAAATGAATCTCCATATTTGAACTGTATTTTGGTTCAACTGCTTTGTAATAGATAAGTATAAACACACACACGGATTCCACTGACACATACATTCCAATTACATCATAGCTGAGTCATACTACATGTAGGGTGAGTTGTCCTAATACTTTTTTGTAGTTTAATGTTGGCCTAACATTGTAATATACTACAGAAGTCCAACTACAAAACTACAAAAAATGTCCCACATTAGGGCAACTCACCCTACATAAAGCCCCAGAATCTGACCGGTTTCAGATGAATGTTTTTGTTTGTTAAGAGACACAGTGACCTATGCATGTATCATTCAAGCATAAAAAGCTCATCTTAAGGCCTGAACCAGTGAAGAAACAGGAGCAGATGATTCCAGATGATCAGGCAGTGATCAGTATACTGGTGGTGCTGAATGCTGAGTGGCTGGAACTCCTTTATCTAAGAACCTTGTTTGTTTAGGCACTTCGCAGTCACAGTAAAACACTGGGTCTGATTTCTTTCATGTAATCTACTAAATATTCCAAAAGATAAGGCAGTTTGACAGGCAGAAAATAGTCTTTTTGAATCAACAAGGTGATTCAAAGTATAATATAAAGAAATTATGTTTATGGTTCAAGACATTTGAACAGTACTGCATGTACATGTATATACAAAACACACCCTAGTCCTTGAGGTCACATGAGCTCTGTGGCAAAGTGATTCCACCATGAGTGTGTCATTAGTCCCAGGCATGTATTGCTACTTTCCTGTTTTGAGTCATTTTGAGGACGAGACAGTTCAGACTGAGGCATGTCTGATGCCAAAACTCATCCAGTTACTCAGCACAACAAGCACAAACACAACACTGACCTCTAGCTGCACGCATGTGACACAAGGTGGGTGTTTCAAATAAAGTGGCCAGTGAGTGGAACCACAAGGTGGGTGTTTCAAATAAAGTGTCCAGTGCGTCTAAGTACAAGGTGTGTGTTTTTATAAAGTGGCCAGTGACTGGAAGCACAAGGACGTGTTTCTAATAAAATGTCCTGTGAGCATAACCAGAAGGTTGATGTTTCTAATAAAGTGACCAGAGACTGTAGCCTGAACTCACAAGCAGGTTAAAGTTCTATGTGATCTACAGACATCGTTTGTTTTTCACAGTTGACCTCATTGAGTTCTTCTGAATGGTTACATCCAGATTCAGTTTCAGCCACTTACTGGACATGACCATGAAACAATCAATAAACCGCACTTATTTCATGCAGATGTGTATGAAAGGGATTGAGCTCTCATTTGTCTGAGTATTGATTGGCTACAGTCTGTGTGTATCAAATATGAGGCTGAGAGGCCTTTGAGTACTTCAAGCAGAGAGCAAGGGGGAGTTATGAGAACATGGTTTCTGATAAAGTGGCCAGGGTGTGGTGTGGATACCCAGATAGCACTGAACATTGAATTATTTACCATAATTTATCGTAAGTGTCTACGAATCAACCTTGAAAGAATATTTTTATTTATTGAACATCTGAGGGTAACAAAACCATAATTCAGTAATTCAGTGTGTAACGGTACAGAAAGGTCATGGTTCAGTTCACACTATAGTTACAGCGAAATTAAGCAACAAAAAGTTCTAAAGAATGAGGCTTGGTTTGTTTTCGTTTATTTTAAGTAAACAGCAGTGTATTAACCAGTAAACACACACATACTTGCTTATATTTTCATGTATGTGTAAGGCAGCAGAAGTGTTACGCCAGTAGGTGGCACTAGTGCACCACACTACGACCCAGGTTTATGATTTACTTGCGCTTTTTGGTCCCGCTGTGAATCCGTATTGCTTCAATCACGTCTTCTCCGTCGTACCGTGTATTCTTCGTATGACATCATGTACCGAACCGTGACGGTTTGGTTCCAATACATGTACCGTTACAGACCTATTATTTACTAATAAATACACAAACATAAATGAAGAGAGACTTTATTACTTCAGAAGTCACAAGTGACATTTTTTCCACTTCATACAAAGCAGACATAGCTTTATTAAAATAAAAAAATAAAAATAAAAAGGGTTAATAGAGCGGAAGGCCGCAGCACGCACACAGCTGCACCCACTGGTTCCAGTTGCTCTGGGCCAGGTGGAGGCTGCAGTCCACCGTCGGCTCGTAAAAGGCCACCGCCTCCTCACCACGGGGACGCCGGGACTGGAGAACAGCACTCCGTGAAACGCCTACTCACACAGCCCTGATCAATAAGGACCTGAATCACAGACACATAATATCTAGACTGCATTTCTGAGAAAATTCACAGGCTGATTATATCAGCCTTTTTAAACAGAGACACACGACTTTTTATAACTGACCAGAGCTTTAGCGTCATGTAGTCTGTTTATGAGTGACTTTTAAGACGAATCACCCCACGCTCTCTTCCCATATGTTACGGAGGCGAATCAACCACAAAAATCGAACTTTTAAACGATCAATACTAGGCCTCTTATTGATGTATTATCAACAATAATACATTATTCAGCGGGTTCCATTTCCAGGGCTTCTCTAAAACACAGTAGTACTGTAGAACCAGGCTTAGAACCAATAATATTAGAACTTTAGACAGCACTGGATTACTGTATTACTGTTCGGGAACCACAGGACCTGACTGCAGTCTAAGTCAGTGCTAGATACATCCCTGACTGTCGAGCCGTAGCGTAAGCAGGTTTCAGTCAGTTCTAGATACATCCCTGACTGTCGAGCCATAGTGTAAGCAGGTTTCAGTCAGTTCCAGATACATCCCTGACTGTAGAGCCGTAGCGCAAGCAGGTTTCAGTCAGTGCTAGACACATCCCTGACTTTCGAACCGTAGTATAAGCAGGTTTCAGTCAGTTCCAGATACATCCCTGACTGTCGAACCATAGTGTAAGCAGGTTTCAATCAGTTCTAGACACATCCCTGACTGTAGAGCCGTAGCGCAAGCAGGTTTCAGTCAGTTCCAGATACATCCCTGACTGTAGAGCTGTAGTGTAAGTAGGTCTCAGCAAGTTCTAGATAAGTCATACTGTTATGTGATATTAATATGGAACCACATATACTCTTCCTCCGCTGCTCCCTTGGTATTTCCTTCACCACCTGCAGCATTAATGCACAAAAAAATATTAAGACGACACACTCACACACACTCACCAGTAGACGGGGTCTCAGAAGTTGACACATCACACAGTTCTGCTTCTCTTTGATCTGAGGTGGGCATGTCAGCTGGAGAACTTTTAGCCCGACCCACTCTATCACTACTACATTCCCCTACAGACACGGAGATTTCTGGGGCAGGAGACTCTGTACAGGCTAAAGTCTCCATGGCAGCAGTCTCCATGGCAACGGGCCCAGGAGCAGCAGTCCCCATGGCAACAGGCCCAGGAGTCTCTTGGCCGGAGGAGCCTCTTGGCCGGAGGAGCACCCTCCGGGGTTCCTGGACCCCCAGAGTCTTCTCACAAACCACCGCCGGACACTGCAGCAGCCAGGGGGCGCTGTATTTCACACACACCAGCCTCGGAGAGAGACCCCCAACCTCCAGCAGCTCCTCAGAGTGTATTAGATCCTACAGAACACACACACATTATATATGTGTATATATACACACACACACACACACACTGAATGAGATGTTTACCAGCTCAATGGAAAGATTAACCTCACAGCAGAAGATGTGGAGCACATTAGACTTGGGAATGGGCGGAGACTTGTGGAGGGTGGAGACTGAGAGTGTCTGTAGCCCCACCCCCTGTGTGTACTGCTGCAGTGTTCTGGTCAGCACGGAGTTAGTCGGCGAGCGAGTCACCACGGAGACAGCACAGCCTGAGAGAGAGACACAGACAGACAAAGAGAGAGAGAGAGAAAGACACAGACAGACAAAGAGAGAAAGAGAGAGAGCGAGAGAGACACAGACAAAGAGAAAGAGCGAGAGAGACAGACAAAGAGAGAGCGAGAGACAGACAGACAGATTGAGAGACAGAGAGAGACAGACAGACAGACAGAGACACAGAGATTTTAGACATTAAAATAAATAAAAATAAATAAAAATAAAAAAAAACACAAAGAAAAAACAACCACCAGCAAAATGAAACACAAGATAAAGAATATACATTATAAAAACATTTTGTTAGGCCTACAGTACTGAACTAAGAAACTTAAAAACATTACAACAGCGGCTCTGAAAATTCCAAATCTACTCCATTGTGTAAAATAAACAGAACATTATCACAGTCCCATATGTCCTTAAAAACAGCAAGTTCATTCATCTCTGAATAAAACCTGTGATCCAACCTGATCCTCACCTTGACTAACTGCTTAAAAAGTTCTGCACAGTCCACAGACACCCCCGTACTAACTTGTCGCTGCCTTGTAAAATAAATAGCCAGCTTAGCCTGACCAATCAAAAAATTCAGCAGTCTCCCCTCTTTCTTTTTTAATTTAGCATGGGTGACCCCAAAAATAAACCCTAGGTCTGTAAAGACTTCATGTAAACCAGCCCACAGCGTCTTCAATACATTAAACAATCTGCAAAGACGTGCACAATATAAAACACAATGAAAAATCGTCTCTCTCCTGGAACAACAAGCACAGTTATCAGCTACACTGGGATTTAAAATGGAAACAAAAGCATTTACAGCAATAATCCCGTGCAGAATGCGCCAGTTAAGATCACCAACATTCTTTGTCAATGGTGGTTTATACAAGTAGCCCCATGCAGGTTTGATCTCTGGCCCTACACCAAAATTCTGTCTCTATGGGGTATCAACTCTTCCCTTCAACTTCTCTTTATCGGAGTTCCACACACACAGACCGTACAGTCTTTTCCCGTTAGCCACATCCAACCCAATCCATTCTCCACCACTGCGCTCCAACCTCGGCCCACTCCGCTCATCATCTGGGGGCGCAGGGCGTATTCCAACATGTGGAAACACATCCCTGTCGTCTGGTGCGGTCACTCCCCGGATCCAGTCCCTCACAGCCTCGCGTTCCACACTGGACACGTCATCCCGTGAGGTGTCCAATAGTTGTCGCGCAAACCGTCATGAGTGCAGTGGCAGCCTCGTCGCTGTGGCAATATCAACTGCAAGACCCCCTCCAGCCACCTTCACCTGGTCTTTAACCGAGATCAGCCACCTTCACCCAGTCTTTAACCGAGATCAGCCACCTCCACCCGGTCTTTAACCGAGATCAGTCATCTCCACCTGGTCTTTAACCGAGATCAGCCACCTCCACCCAGTCTTTAACCGAGATCAGCCACCTCCACCCGGTCTTTAACCGATGTCAGCCACCTCCACCCGGTCTTTAACCGACGTCAGTCACCTCCACCCGGTCTTTAACCGAGTTCAGTCTGCTCGTGTGCAGTCTCTCCATCACCTGAACAGACTGTGGCCATTTCGACGCGAGTTGCGCTCCGGGAACAAGTGGCTCCTTCAACAGCCGGAAAAGTGACGAGTTCTGTCCCATATACTTACAGTCCAGTAAACTCCAAACTTCAAATAAACTATCATAAAAAGAAAACACAGACTTAAAACCACTCTTAAAAACGGGAGCACTAATAACCATACGTCCTAATTTAAAATCACCAAAACAGTTAAAAATAAGGTCTGTTAACTTTCTACACATTGTGTCTGCTTTGCCATACAAGAAACTTTGCAAAAACTGCAATCTAAACGCTGCCTTCCTACTGTCCAAATGAACCAAGCCCTGTCCACCTTCTTCCCTTGGTAAAAATAAAACAGTCTGGGGAATCCAGTGCATCCTGTCCCCAAAAAAAGTTTAAAACAATCCTCTGCAATTTCATTGATAAACCTACCGGGGGTTCTAAAACCGACAGCTTATGCCATAAAATAAAAGTCACTAGGTTGTTAATTATCAATGTACGACCTCTAAAAGACATACGAGGCAATAGCCAACGCCATCTTTTACACATGCTGTCAACTTTCTCTACAATACCCTCCCAATTCTTATTCATATAAAGGGAATTACCGAGATACACACGCAAATACTTAAACCCCTCTGTTGTCCATGTTAGTCCTGAAGGCAGCGTTGGGCTCCCCCTGACCAGTCTCCTACTTCTAAAGCTGTACTTTTCCCCCAGTTTACCTTTGACGAGGAAATATGACTAAACGCAGTTACTGTGTCCACCAATTTAGTCACATCATTTGATCCCTGTATGGCTACTACCACATCATCAGCATATGCAAACACTTTTAGTGGAGGAAGGCATGAATTCAGCCGTACACCAGAAATAGTTTTCCTTAACATATGAAGGAGTGGCTCAGTAGCAATGGAGTACAACATGCCAGATACGCTACATCCCTGCCGAATTCCCCTATGTATCCTAAAAGGGACACTTGAAAGAAAGAAAGTGACCATTCTGTCATACTAGAACACACCACAGCACACAGTGTGAACAGCACGAAATTCCTCCTCTGCATTTA